>JAFBJT010112338.1:0-36379 GCA_016785325.1 Chascanopsetta lugubris
CAGTAACACGCCACAAACACAGGGAACGTGCACAGAGAACGCCGGGAGTGTAACGACTTCATCTGAGTTTTTGTAGATCACACAAACGGCTGCTGGTTCGAACAGCGGCACGATCTCATTTGAACACGAGCGGGATCAAGTCAAACTTGTTACGTACGAGCATGAAATTGCACAGCTATCTTGTCTGATGGGCTGTTTGTTATGCTCCCAGTCTATTGTAATGAGGCGGTCCAGACACCACTCTCTCTCTCTCTCTCTCTCTCTCTCTCTCTCCCTCTGTTATTGTCAAAAGCACATTTCCCCCCGAAGCTGCAGCGGCAGCTGCCTGGTCTGCTGATTGATGCCGGTGGGAGCCAAAAAAATGTGGAGAGGGAGAGGGAGAGAGAGAGAGAGGGAGAGAGAGAGGGAGAGAGAGGGAGGGAGAGACGTAAATCCAACCTGTTGAATCACAGATCATCACTCAGCTCCTCTCCTCTCTCTCTGTGGTGGTTTGTTAAAGAGCAGCCTCACCTGCTGTTCATACACGGAGCCGCGTGCGCGACAACCACCACGTGTTGGAACGCAAGAAAAACATAAGTGGGGGAGGAGCCGGGGGGTGGGGTGGGGGGGTGGGGGGGGAAATCATGTCAACTCCACATTCCAATGTGTTACCGTGCAAACGGTGATCAGTTACACAATAATCCCCAAAGCTACAGTTCCATGCACCTGCAGTGTAAACAGATCTATGAGCAGGGGCCTCGGGAGGAGTAGACAGGGGGCGGCGCACAGAGTGTTCGCACTTTCACATCATCTCCATCACAGTCGGCATTATTCATCATTTTCAAATTGACATTTGATGATAAAGAAATCAATTCTCAAATTCAGAATTGCAGAGGAAAGCTGCGGCCGGCATGTTGATATCTGCTCATTTGTAATATATATTAAATATTGTGACGAATAAATAAATACACAGGACTATTGCCGAGCCACTTAGATTTTGTTGTGTTTACTAATTGCTGACTGTCTTTAAAGGGCCAGTGTGGAAGGTCAAAGTGAAAACATCTACGTTTGTTTTGGTAGAAATAACATATAGAATCATTGAACCCTTAATCTGAAGGGACACGTCCTCTCTATGGAGGCTGCCATGTTGTCAGAACGGAGAATCCAAACACATACACAATATAATCCAGATTGAAATAAAAATCCACACCCAGTGAGTTTAAATGTTGTTTCATGCGTGTGTGTGTGTGGGGGGGGGGGGGGGGGGGGCTGTTTGGTTTCCAGGCAGCAGAGATCCTGAGTTTGACTCTCCTTTGTTATTATTCCATTAATTCCATATAATTTACATCACGGTTCATAGTGTGTGTCGGAGCAGAGTGACTTTTACAGGCCTTGGTTGAGTGGCAGCTGTTCAACAGTGTCCTGCTCACAGTCTAAACACACAGAACACACACACACACACACACACACAGAGGTGCGGCATTGTCCGTGCCACACACACACACACACACACACACACACACACACTACATGTAAATGGTCTGTATTTATAAAGCAGGTCTTGACGCACTTTACAGTATTATAGTTGACATTCACCCAGTCACACAAACATTCATACCGCTCGTCTATTTGCAGCACTTTGTGTGAGTGAGTTTGGAATTTTGCCCAAGGACACTTGGGAAAGGTGGGGATTGAACCTATGACCTTCGAGTAGGACAGCTACTCCAAACTCTCAGCCACACCTGCCCGTGTCACAGTTCTAGTGGTAGATCTTCAAGTGGTGGGTGTGTCTGTACCATACCATAATATTATTACCCAGTGCATATACAGGACAGCGGCCATGTTGGATTTCGGTGAGGCTCAAACGGAGGGTTCGGGTATCCCATTCACATTCTCACACACACACACACACACTCACACTCTTCCTGCCACCCCCCCCCCCCCCCCCCCACCCACACCCCCCCCCCCCCCCCCCCCCCCCCCCCCCTCCACCCAAATACAAGACAGTGTGACCCCCACCAGGAGATCCTCAAACAGAGGAGTTAAACTGTTAATGAGCAGAGGAGGAAGCCTGTTGACTCGGTGCACCCTCATCAAACACTGCCGGCCCGTGTGCGTGTGTGTGTGTGTGCGAGCGTGTGTGTTTGTGTGTGCGTGCCGGCGTTCCTCGTCTCTCTCTTCACTTCACACCAACCACTAATCAAGGTGTCACGTTGCCAGACAGGGAGGAAACAAACGTCGCTCGCCAGCCACTCCGCCGGGTGCTAACTGGCAAATGATTACATGTTTACCGGTCGCCCCCTTTGATCCTTCTCCTTTGTGTCTCGGGAACACTCGTTCTGAAACTGGGGCAGAGGACGTGCAGCGTCTGAGTGCGTCGGGCCGAAGGATGCGCCTGCAACCAATTCAGACTGCACATGAATTTGTCCCGAACGTGGGAGCTGAACTTATTTCATGGTTCTGAGAATATATAGGGTCGTGGGCTGTGCCGAGGATGATGTCATGAATATAAATTGCTAACATAAGTCACTTTGAAGAGGGTCTCGAAAAGCCGCAGGACTCGGGGCTGGCTGACGTGAAGTATGTTATTCTGACGCCGTCTTTCATCCGTCTCCTTTCATCTCTCCTGCCATTATTTCATCCATTATTGATCGGCCCATTGTCTTTTCGCTCTCCCCCGCTGATCCTGCAGGATTCTACTGGGGGCTTCAGGGGATATCATGCCGTATCAGCAGATTTGGGGCGGAACCTCCGGAGTGGGCGTGAGTCGGGAGTCGTTTGAATCACATGAGCCGGAGTCTCATACCAGCTCGGGGTCATGACGTGGGCGACCGTCGGCTGGGAATAAAGGCGTTTGAACTCAGATGTGATTTCCACCGGGGGTCGAGGCTCTGAGGTGTTTGCTTCCATCATCAGAAAGATTCAGGTTCTTCTTTAGAGGCTGCGTTTAAAAAAAAAAAAAAGGCTAATGACACCTGGATTACAATCAGGATTAAAGGGATGAGGATTGGGCAGTGACAATGTTTGACTGATCACGTGAGGGAAACACGAATAATATGGCCGGTCCAATCCAGCCTTTAGCAAAATGTAAAAAAAACGGTTATTTGAAGTCGCGACCTTTTCATTGATCAACCAGTTTAAATTTGGAGTCTTTTTATAAAACTCCCAGCCGAACTCGTCCTTTTTCACACTCGAACAAAGTCCGTTGTTGTTGTTTATACATCATCATGCAGTGATTTTCCTGGTCCGACCCACTTGGGATCAAACTGCGGCCGTGTGTGACCCCTGAACTCAAATGCGTTTGACTCCCCTGCTCTAAAAAAAAAAAAAAGGACAACACGTAGACTCCGGTGATTAGAGAGACTTCCCACAGATGCACCCGCGTGTCACCAGCGCGTGATCGTGTCCTGTACTTGACTATGTGAGGACCCCGAGGGGGTCAAAGTGCGGCGGTGCGGCGGCCGCGCTGGAAAGCTGAGGCACCCGGAGCCCGAGTAGAGAAAAGGAGATAGGGACGGAAAAAGAACGGCCATGGCGCTCGAGCAAATCAGAGCTGGACCTCCCCTGATAGTGAGAGTGACCCTTTGCTAGAGGTCACTGACCCCCGGGCCTTGAAAATAGCCTCTGGGGGCGAGGGCGGCGCGGGGGGCGGGGGGCTGATTAACATGGCATGCAGAGCGCCACCAACACACTGGAGGAACGCCATGACCACACAACATGAACATGCAAACGGTGATTTCTTGGAGAGGGAAACAACATGTGCATCTCACGGTCCGACGCTTCTAGAGGCATTTCCATATCTTCATTCATCATCTGATCCCCCCCCCACACACACACACACACCCCTCTCTCTCTCATGCATGTCTTCAAAATGAACATACACAGGTTCAGCCACAGAGCCTTAATTGGATGGTGCGGCCTTCACCTTTATCTCTCGGTTCTCATGGTGCCGTCTCTTTGCGAATAATTAGGGATCTGGATTCTCACATCATTAAATCCTCTTAGTCGACGGGTCAAAAGCCAGCGAGTCCCACCGGCAGCTTCTTTGAACCAATCAGTGGGCATTTGTTGTTCTTATTTACGTGTCTGTGCTCACGCATGTGTGTGTGTGTGTGTGTGTGTGTGTGTGTGTGTAGGAGGCCATGGCCAGCCCCTCCGCGCCTCACACGCCGCTGAGTCTTATGTGGGAGTTATCACACAAACCCAATTAGCATGACAACTAATTACTGTTTCTTCAGCCCCACCCGCCCTCCCCCATATCTCCTCCCCCCACAGCTCAGCAAGTCATTAAATTAAATCAACACGCTGGTCTTTCCACCCAAAACAATGCTTCAAGGAGTTATAATGAAATACCCCGGGTTTGTGTGTTTGTTTGTGTACTTAGGGGCATTGCATTTTCATGGGGTGGTCAAACGGGACGCTGGAGCCTTTTGGGGGCAGGAGACATGTTAACTTGAAATGTCAACACAGGAATTAAAACTGAGAGGGAGAGAGAGAGAGAGAGGGAGAGAGAGGGAGAGAGAGAGAGAGAGGGAGGGAGAGAATGTGAGAAACATGAATAGGAACGTTACAGGAAATGAAGGCTTTGACTGCAGTTATGAGGCCATGTCATAACGAGCTGTTTGTGGCCCTACACACTTGATCTGTCAGTGAAATAAAGAAAAATAAGAAAAAGAAACAAGAAAATTCAACGAAATAAGGGCGGCAGTGGCTCAGTGGTTAGACGAGTCGCCTTTAGAAGCAAAAGGTTACCGGTTCGAGTCCCACTTGGGACCCTGCTGCAGTGTCACTAGCCCGGACACTGATACCCCCCGATGGCCCTATGTGCACCGGAAGAAATACCCCGTGACCCAGAATACTGGAAAAAAAGCAGCAGGAGATGACATGACGTAGATAGATCAATAAATAAATAAATAAATAAAATACAAGTAATGTGACTCTCTGTAGTTTGTTGTTCGCAGAAGTCTGGAATGTTTTTGTTTACTCACGTCGTCCCGGCAACCCGCCTCTATTTCTAGATGTAGGCCACTGTCACCAGACGCTGGCGGATCTTTGCGTTCCTCCCTCTAAAGAGTACACGCATCAAGTATTTCTTTCACCCCAAAGATATTTATGGCGCGTGCGGATCGCGTGTTGGAAACGTTACATAGCCTCGACATCGTGGCCCCGCCCACAAACCCCAACACCAGGGTTCGACATCTGCAGGAACCTCCGCAAAATGAAGGTCATTTGCCTTCACACACGCACACGACCTCGGTGTCAATCCCGAGGATCACCGAGGTCTGATAGGGGCCTACGCTGGTGTTGATGAAGTGTAAGCCCCGACTATGCGGAGGGGAATTTGTAGTTGATGTTAACTGCCTCTGTCTGCCGCTGCTCCACCTGAACGCCGCCATGTTGTGAAACTCAAATGGTGGGGATCGAATTCCTACGAAAACAAGGACCGCATGAAAATAAAGCCAACAAACACTCGGCTGATTGGAGTTTAAACAAATCTGACTTTTGACTCTTCGACCCTGGCCTCAGCGTCCATGCATGGTCAACTGCTGCAGCTCCCACAGTCACAGGCAGTTTTAATGAGCAATGCATGCTTCCATAAATGTCCCGGCCCCTTTCATGAGCTCTGTCCACAAAAAAACACACAAAAAAAAATGTAAAAACAAAGCATTTTTCTCCTAAGCCCCCGATTCCCCCGATTTTCCACGCGACGTTCGCCCCCTTGGCCGTGTGCTCGATGGTTGTGTTACACCACAGTGTGTTTTAATCAGGCGCGACCGAGGGGACAGATGTTGCTTTGGACGCACGCCAGCTTCCAAAGAGGTGTGAGCTGCATCGTCTCAACTGGAATTTGGACTTTATTTAGTCAACTCGATGTGTTAAAGGGGCAGTGTGGACGGTTTTGAACCTTTTTGTCACTCGCAGAACAAGGTCATACTGACATTTTCATTCAATTATAAATCGCCTGAGTGTCATTTTTCTCCATGACCCTTAAATGAGCCGATGAATGCATATTTACATGGAGGGAGGGGGAGGGGGGGGGGTACTCACAGTGGAGGCCGCCATGTTTTTACCGCAGTAAACGCACTAAACATCTTTTGGGTTTGAATGACAACTGAAGTCCAACACAGTACTCCTCCTGCTCAGAGTCGTGTGGGGGAGGAGATGGAAGTGTCGCGCACTGCACCTTTAATGAAACCCGCGCGCGCCGTCACGTGTCCGTGCGGGTCGTCTGCAGACAGCGAGGATGCGATGACCTCACAGTGGGCTGAGGTCAGGCCGGCAGCTGTGCTGCTGTCAGGGTGGCAGTGCCAGGCCGAGGGGCTCGTGTCCAGCGCGTCAGACGTTCGACGGGTGGGCTCACGCGCCGATGACACGCTGGGTACTGGGGCTCCGCAGTACGGCCGCGCACTGGACCGGCGCCGTGCTCACAACATGGACGGACAGTCACGTACTTTTCCAACACGGGCGGGTTCCATCCAAGAAGAGCGCGAGAGATTTCAATCGTGAAAATGTGCGTGGAAGTGAGAACATGTCATGTAAGTAAACAATGATCTTCAAGTCATCTGGTCCTCGTGTGGACAACCAGTAGAATTAGGGCACATGGACTGAACAGTGCCTATATTATGATATTCCAGTCTTAGTTACACACACACACACACACACACACACACACACACACACACACACACCCCCAGCAACACACAGCACTGCATGATGTCCCCCCCCACCTTTCATAAGTATGGCTCATGAATTACACTTCCTTTGAAATCGCTCTGAGCATCTTACAAACGTTTCCCTGCTTTGCTAGCACAGTGTACAAGTATGGTTCAATATGGCGGCCATCTATATCTCCGCCTTTCCCCTGTAGGAGGCGCACCTCTCATTTGACGAACCATTACGTCCTGTTAATTGTCGGACTTGACGTATCGAAAACACCATACGCCTGATTAACTACCCAAATTGTGATAGGTGTCAGTCACCATGGTAACGTAAAACCCAGGTGCACCTGCTGATGGTATTGGAATAGCGGCCTCTGCTTGCAACCAGTTGAACTTTAGACTCTTTAGAATCTAAACTTTTGCAGCAGTGTTACAGAGATTTCAACACTGTGACAGATAATATGTGAAGCTATTACTTTGCTTTTCAAACCCTCTCCCTTTCTCTCTCTCTCTGTCGCTGCGTCTATCAAACACTCTCTGTATCAAACATTGTTTTGTCTTATCCCCTTTGCTTCTCATTTCTCATCTTTACACATGAGTTGAGCTCAGCGGTACCCCACCCCCCTCCTCCCCCCAAGCCTCCCTTCGTGTCTTGCGAGTGAGACAGCTGTGAAAACAGTGTGGAATCCGCGGCAACCGGCAGAGAGACCGGCGCGTCGTCGTCTCCTCCCATGTTAACCAGATTTTCCAGGGATATTAGGGGAAACAAAAGATGCGACGTCCCGGCGTTCCACCGTTCAAAGCTCCACCCGAGAACTTTGATTCACTCTGAATGAAAGGAGAAAGGGGGCGGGGGTGGGGGGCATTTTGGAAGGATTCCTTATGTTTAAAGTGAGGTGACACTTAACCGTTCCATAAATTTGCATGTATAATTGCCGTCTTTAGCATACATAATAAGAGACAACCCCCCCCCACCCCCACCCCACCCCACCCCACCCTCTCTGGAGATGTGGAGATCAGAAACATCATATGTTTGCCACTCGTTCCACAAAGAAACTTTTCAGCTCACTCGACAGATTTGTATCACTTTTACCTCCGTCGCTAAAAAAGCCATAAATTCAACCAGCATCTGTACACACATATGTAGCACATCCGTCATTGTGACACTGATACACAAAGTTTGATAACAAAAGAATAACACAACACGCTTCAACACTAATAGCATCTAAAAACAATGATTAAACCGTTCTACAGCGATTCTGTTACACTACAGGAAGTTGCCTTGATATGAGTTTATTAGCAGAGAAATGAACAGTCACCTTCTCCAGGGAAGATATAGATATATTACCTTTTTATTATTGTGCAACTTGCTTAAATGTTTTATTATCCTCCGTGGCTGCAGCATCAGGAGGTGGAGTCAATTTATTCGCAATTAAGAAATGTGAAGGTGTTGCTCAACTGGGAGTTCGAGAAGGTGTTTGAATGATTTACCTTCTGATATTTCCACTTAATTAAAAAAGCTTTAATTACTATTTGTTTATTATTTGTGTCCATGTAAATGGATGTAAATGTACAGGAAGTTGGATATTTTCTTTTGTCAAATATGTAAATACATAGGTTATGTTTACAACCCATAATGATAAGCAATTATAAAACATCTTGTCTGTTGACATTGTGAAGCAGGTTTTAGGTGACATAACCAAATATAGTAATAACTGGAGCACGTGGTTGTGGCCAAAATGTGTAACAATAACTGCCATGCAGGTCTACTTAAAGCAGTCAATTTGGTTTATTTTAGTTTATTTAAATTATCCTAAAGTGTATTGACCAAACAATGCTGAGACAGCGGAAAGTCTAATGGTCTGGATAGGGAGGATTCAAGGAGTCCTTGTAACTGACACAACGATGTTACCAAGACAATATCTTAAAATTGTCTTGACAAGTGAATAATAGTAGTTATTTAAGGATTTCTGTAAACCACAGATTACTACAAAAAAAGAGCGTGTCTTAAATCAGCAAGAATCAAAAAGGGAGAAAAAAAAGATCCCTCTCTTTGCTGGTAGATGGGCAGCGGCCTCATTTCATTCCAGCCCATGTATAAAACACAATGTGGGAATACGTTTGACTGATCTATCCCATCTAATATGCTACTTTCTCTCCTCCCTTCTTTTTTTGCTCATAAGTTGCAAATGGCTTCATTAAAACAAAAGCACGACCATAGGGAGCGCATAAAACATGCTGCCGCTACCTAATATGGTATTTATGACCGGGGCTAAATGTAGAGTGAATTAAAGTTTAAAGGATTGCAGTCAGGTAGACTTGCCCACGTTTGTGGAGGAATGTCCATTACCAAGATGAAAGAAGAGTGTGTGTGTGTGTGTGTGTGTGTGTGAGTGTGTCTGCTGGTGGAACGCCAGCAGATACACACACACTCGACACCTCACACGAAATTAACAGTGAACTGAAGGGGGCGCCCTCACTTCCTGTATTTACAGGAATGATTAAAAGGTAATATCATCACCAGTGACTCCTCCCCCTCCCTGCTCCCTCCTCCTCTCCATCTATCTCTCCGCCCCCTTTGCCATCAACCCACCGCCTCATTCTGTGTGAGGCAACATAAACCAACTAGAAAATTGCATTTCCAGGAGGAAATGCGTGTGGATGCTGATATGCTGAACGTCATCCCAAGAATGGTTTACGTCCGTTGAACGCTCTGAAGTAAGATGAAAAAATTGGAGAATCTAAAAGCTGAAAGAAAAAGAAGCTGAAAATAGTTGAAAACATTAAAAGCTGAAGAAACGATAAATTGAAGAAATTATAAGCTGAAAAGCTGGTCAGTTGAATAATGATAAGTTGAATAGTAGTTAAGGGTTAGTCGTTGAATAATATTTGAATGGAGAAAAATATGTTGAACTGGTTAAATATAAGTTTAAAATGAGCAAAGTTATATTTGCATCAGAACTGAAAATAATGTATGTCATTTAAAAATCACCAAAGTTGAATACAACAGTAAAGCTGAAACTGTTTATCATCAGTTGAAAGTCAGCGAGGTTTTAGTAAAAGCAAATTCCTTTTTCAGGAGGAATCAATAGAGGGCGCTGTTCAGGTTAATCAGTCACATACAGAGAAGGAGAGATAGAGTGAAGCAAGTTGAAGAGGTTGAATACAGCTGAAGAAAGTTGCAAAAGTTGAAGAATGTATTTCTATGGGAGTTGAAGTAGTTGAAGGATTTGAATTCTGAAAAGAAGACCCAGACCTGTCCTGAATGAGCTGAACCTGTTGATGTTTGAACGGTTGAAACATGTGGGAGGAGATGGGTGGCAAAAAATGTAGACGAAAATTATATGATAATAATAAAGAACAGAATCGCTATAGGGTGAACGCTGACTCAGCATTGACACTAATTAACAGCTGATGTGGGGATGCAGCAAACAGGCATGAAGCAGATTATTATGAGAGGCCAGGTGCAGGTCTAAACAATCAGAGATTGCACTTAGAGCTATGGGATACTCAAGCCAGTCCCCCAGACCTGTAGGGGGCGATGTAGTCCATATCAACAATTTGTTAGTTGATGGTCATTTTTGTGCAGATTTTGCATCAGACATAACAGCTTTAACAAAATGTAGTTCTTATTTTTGTTTACACATTTTTTGTGTAGTTGACAACGCTTGTGTGTGCTTGACCTTTCTTTTTCTTATTTTTTTAAAACTTCTCTTTGATATTTCCTTGCACAGCAGTTTTTGATCCACACGGCAATGACAGGAGATATCGATTCTTATCCGAGGCTGTTTCGTGTTACGTGATGTCAGTAAACACGCTGACATTTAATTACCAACCTGGCGGCTCTGTGACCCTCCCATGACCCAGAGTTCACACCAGAATAACTTTAATTATGTTGTCAGGAAATCTAAAACCTTAATGTCTCACAGTTCACACTTTGGAATTCGCATTTCATTCAGCCTCCATCTTGGACTGTTTATCTCATAATAATAACTTTTAAATGATCACGGCTGGGTATATTTAATGAGAGACCTTGTTTGGCATTTACCTCGATTGCTCTGCTTCATTATAATAACATACATTATGTTGTAGTTCAGGAATTTGGCTGCAGGCATAAAGGTGTGAAAGTCTGATTCCATTTATTTATGGTATTTTTCGTAATGAATTTGTCGCAGTCTGGACAGGGTTTGTTTTGATTCGTGATTTATTGTCATTTCCTGCAATTTTGTACCATGCAAAAAAAACCAATAGTAAGCACTTACTGATTTTGTACTTTATTTATATTTACTATTTATTTATTGAAGTCATCATTTCCGATTACGACTCAAGCAGCAGAAGATAACCTTGATGGGAAACGTCCACATTATCTCATGTTAGTGGCAGTTCAACATTCGAAGCCGACGATGGGATGCGTGCGAGCATGTAAATGTGTCTCTCCCTGCAGTTCCACGGCGACGGTAAATAATGTATGACTCCACTTCGTATTGTATATTTATGTTTATGTGGTGTCAGACTGATATAGGCTAAGTCAAATATGGTCTGAAGAAGCGAAACAAATTATCCCCTGGAAAATCGTATTCATATATTCTTCTTTATATCAGTGTTTGTTTGCCTCGCGGCGATCACCGGCTCCGGTTCAAAGTTGACCCACTCTCTAATTTACCAGTACAGATGTGAGCAGCCCTGCAGAGCGTGCACGTGCACACGCACGTGCGGTTTGAAAAAAATAAATAAATAAATCTCGAAATCCGTTGTTGTTGGGCAGCGTTACCTTTTGGATTGATATCCGCGTGTGTAGAGCTGTGTGTGTTAGATTGTGAATGCATGAACGCATGACCCCGCCCGCCACAGCATCAGGTGACAACTCCATTTTGTCCCCTCGCTCTTGTCAGACGCGTCATATTTTATGGATTGGATTCACATCCAGAGATATATTGCGTTTGGGAAACACAGGTAAGAGAGTAAATATTTGAAATGGCCGCAGGGATCATGCATCTTAGATAGGCGTGTGATATGCACAGCTGTAATGGCTCACATCCTCACTCCCGCCCTCCAACCCCCTTCCCGCGAGGCCCGCCCACCTTTTTAGCTCACAGATGGGGCAAAAAAGGTTCCCTCGCTTTTACGTGACCTCTGTTGAATGTAAAAATTTGTGACACAAAGTGGTGCGGTTTCATATTTGTTTAGCGCTGACTGGCTCACTGTGCCAGCGTAATGGCACGGGCTCCTGTAGCCGGATCACCAGAGGCGCTGCGCCGGGGGACAACCTGGGATCACCGTGCTGCTGATTTATGCATGAGCCATGTGCTCGCCGCACCGAGACAGACGGGGGCGACGTTAACAGAGGAGACGTTCGGACGAGATAACATCCTCCTCCTGGTCTTTTTTAGTGATGTGAGGGGGGGAGCGGAGACAACAGGGGACGGGCGGAGGCCTTAACAAAGAAATCACATATTCCGATGTTGTATTCGTAGCAGCTACCTGTCTGTCGCAGCCATCTGTCATGTGCAATGAGAGACACGGAGGGGAGGAACAGAAGGTACAAGCAGCCATTAAAGCAAAGTTAACATACAGCTGCACGGAGACGTCCAAAAAGCCAAAACAGACAACATGGAATCCAAATTAGAAACCTCATGAAGTTACACAGCCTGTGCTCGGTCACATCTGATGTACAACAATCTTCATTTCCAATTTAATTACCAGGAATCAGGATTAGTTGCAGATCACCAGGCATGTTAAATACAGATCACATTCTGTTTTCATGAACCTGTCGCGTAAGCGCACTCCTACGACTCAGCGTTTTTAATAGTTGTTCTGAAAGCCGAGGACATGAAAACAAACAGACAACAACAAAACACGGAGGTTTGTTTCTTTTCCTCTGTTACCCACAACATGTCATTCATGTGCTGCAGCCACCACTCTCATACCTAATGTATGAAGTATCAGCTGAGTGCCCGTCCCAGGTGACCATAACATGGTATGACATGCTGACAGCACAAACAGATTGTGGAGCACTTCAGCCATACCGTGTTAATGCCGGGAGCCAGAGGGTTCAGGTCAGAGTTCTGACTCCAACAGACAGTATGTACATGCCATCAGAATGATTGGCAATGTATGGTCTCATTTCTCCATTTTTCTCCGTTTAAAATTTTATTTTGTACATTTTTAAACCATCTAAACTCCTTAAATGCAATTCCAAAGTACATTTCAAAATAAAACCCTTTTTTTTCCAGGAAAGGTTAGTAAATAAATGAATAAACAACATATTTAAAATGAATAAAATAAATAACTGAAATAAATAAAATGAATAAATGATTTAAATGAATGAAATAGGTCAAATAAATTCAATAAATTCAACAAATAATATAAATGAAATAAGTGAAATGAAATGATTACCTAAATAAATAAACCGATGAAATAAATCTATATATGTATATATATATATATATATATATATATACACACACACACACATAATCCCACCACCAGTAGATCTTTGCTATATGTGATACATGAGAGTGATGACAGGGGCAGATCTAGACTCACCTCAATCAACACGCAGACCTTTCCACACGGTGTCCTGATGGACGTCGCGCTTCCTCCTATTGAGGAGTTGTGGCTGTAATTCTTGTGGAATCGGGCCCATTAGAAAGTGCTTCTCCTCCTGCCACGCTCACTTGTGCAGCATTAACTCAACCACATGAAATCTGCCCGGAAATCTAAACCCCCCTGAGCCTCGCTCCCCCTGTTTAGCTTGACAGCGCTCTCCTTAAGCAGGCCACGTATCCATATTTGAAGGCGCCACCGGCTGCGAAGGTAAAGACGGGAATACGTAGTGACAGGGGGGAGGGCATCGGCACAACAGAGGTACCTAAGGAAAGAGACAACCTCTTCCAGCGAAGGCAAATGAGCCTTGTCAGCCGGCAGTTGGCGCAGTAATTATAAAGGGTGCGTTGAATTTCCCAGGGATTCCAGGAGAATGGCATAATGGAGAAAGCACTAAGAATTTTATAAGCCATGCTGGGGGAAATCAGACGGGGGAACGTCTGCCTTTACAAAGAGGAGCACGGAGGCTGTTTGCTGATATTAGGATCTCTTACAAAGTTGGTCATTTGGCAGATAAACAGGTGCATCTGGTCTGAACCTCTGCTCTGCTAAATCGGAATGCTGATGTTGCATTTTTTCTAGAAGTTGAAACATCAACGGAAATGACTTAAAGGTGCAGTGTGCAAGATTTGGTCACCTCTAGAGGGGAAGTTGCATGTTGTATCCATCACCTCACCCTCACCCTCCTGAGCATGCAGGAGAACCTATGGTCGACTTCAGTTGTCTTTAAATCTCATAGGATTTTTCTACGTTCACTTTGTGCTACTGTAAACACATTTAGAAAGGACCCGCTCCTCATGTAAATGCACATCAATGGGCTTGTTTAAAGGTCATTCAAGTGATTATAAATTCATTGAAATATGTCAGTATGTTATTGTTTTTTAATATTTTGTAAAAAAAGTGACAAAAATGACTCAAATCGTACATACCGCACCTTTAGATAATTCCATTTTAAAAAGCGACTGGGTTTTTCCATGAAGTGTAATATGTGATTTTTGTGGTATCAGTCAATCATTAGTAAGAATCAATATTTTTGCATTGTGTCACATCAAATAAGGATTCACCAGAGCAGGGATGAGTTAGTATTTATGTCATGTTCAAGTAAAGACAACAACAACAACAACAACAACAACGCTGCAGTTATCATGAGACGCGTGTTACATGGAAAACAATTAGCACCATGACACCGTTAAGAAAGCTTGTCACTTATGAATTCATTATTTCAAGCCTCAGTGTGGAGTAGCGGAAGAGTTGGGGAGATGTTATTGTGATGTGAGGTTTGAAAAAATTGTGAGTCGTCACTTTTTTTTTTACAAAATACTAATTTTGCTTTGTCATTTTTAACAATTCCTCCAGTAGAGGTCATATCATTGAACAACGATGAAGGGACTAAATATTTTGGTACTTTTGAGTTGAATTCAAATCTATTGCATTTTTTAAAATGTATTTAAGAGTCAATTATATTTACATCAGGAGCAGGTTCTGTTTACAAAGTATTATAGCTACTTTTTAAACTTTATAATGTTTGCTTTAGGTGACCATGGGTCCTATTGTGTGCTTTGAATTTGAATGGTGAGGAGAGAGTTATTTGGCTGCAATATGCAATGTCACCAACAGAGGTCACTGTATCCACAACACTGCACCTTTAAAATATATAGCAACTTGTTGTTGTTAGAGCCAGGTTTGAGTTGGTTTACTGGTTTAGGGGGATAAGTATTATATACTTGAATTAAAATTAAAATAAATATTCAGAATCAAATTTTAATAAATCCACATTTACACCACGATATGAGAAGCTTTGAAGCCAAAAGGGAGACCACTCATCCAGCAGCAGGTATCCTGTGGGTCCTCCTCCTCCTCGGCTTTCATATATTTCTCCGTACAGTTCTGACTCGAGCGTACCTTTTTCCAAATACTTAAAAATGGATTAAAAGGGGAAACTACTTCCTGATACATCTGAGGCTTCAGCTCCTGTGTTTACGGCTCTGACCCTTCAGAAGTGTTCATGTATATTTGAGTCTGACAGTTACATCTGTTCAGGTAGGCGTCGCCCCGAGCGCCGTCCACCGATTTAGCTCCTCGCGCCTCTCTCTCTGGTCACCTCTGGACCTGGCTGGCGTGATCCTGTGCCCCCCACCCCCACCCCCTGCACCCCATCACTTCAGAGCAAACAGATGTAAACCTCCTCCTCCTCCTCCGTGTGCGTCTCGGGGACACACGGAAGCTCACCGTCAAACCCGGAGAGGTCCCTCAGCGACAGCTGTCCTGATTTCCAGTGACATCAGAGTCAGTGCTCAGTCACTCTGATGCCGTCAAGGAGTCGGTGGAGATGAGCCCATGGCAGATGGCCTATTTAAACCCCGGTCACCTGATCTCCAGCTGCGCCTGCAGGCCCGGAATATTCAATTGACAGCAGCATATTCTGAAATGTGTGATGGCCCCGGAGCCACCACATTATCTGCTTTTTATATATGACTTACCTTGATGAACAAGCCCACACGACTTCTGTATAGTTCAGAGGGCAGAGGCTTTAATGTTGGTCAGTCACTGTAGTGTGTAGGATGCCATGACCTCTAGTGGTAACGCTGTGTGTTACATCATTGAAAAAACATCAGGAGGTAGGACTCTGGTGCAACATGGCCGCCTCTGCAGAATGGACCCACCCCTGTTGCTGATATAATGAGATGATTTTAGAGTTATTAAAACAATAAGTCATGTTTTAGTTGCGTAGAAACATCAATATAATTTTTTGAATTTCCATATGTTGCCAATACATATGCAAATGACTTAATCAAAATGTTTCACACTGAACCTTTAAATTCAAATTAAAATAGGTTCTTATATGATTCACTTCCTATATATATTATGAACTATTTCACCTCCCATCCTTCCTTTTGCCCTCCCTCCTTCCTTCCTTCCTTCCTTCCCTCCTTCCTTCCTTCTGCCTTTCTTCTGTCCCTCCTACCTTACTAATTTTCTGCTTTCCGCGCTTCCTTTTTTCCTCTCTTCCATCTGCCCTTCCTTTCTTTCTTCTTTCTGTCCTCCCCTCCACCTTTCTTTCCTTCCTTCTCCCTTCCTTCTGATCTTCCATTTTACCTTCTTTCAGTCCTCCCTTTCTTCTATCCTTCCTTCCTTTCCTTCTTCCTTGCTCCCCTCCTTCCTTCACTTGTAGTCCATTCCTTCATTCCATTACATCACAATAGTAAATGCTGAACTCCTCCTCTTCAATGCTCCATCCTTTCCATCTACTTGTGTCATCTGTCCATACACGTATGAACTTCTCATAAACTAATCAGTAACTTTACCTCCTCCAGTAAACGGCACTGTTTGACATGTTTAATTTGCATTCATTCATTCATTTATCACTATCTATCCTTCCTTCCTTCCTTCCTTCCTTGCCTCCTAACACACCCCGCTCTCTCATTCATCTCCTACTTTGTATACGTCTCTCTCTTTCATTGAGTGCATCACTCATCCCTCCATACATCCATTGTACTTGAACCAGTGGGTGGTTCTCAGGAAGCCCCCGCAGCCTTGGACCCTTCCCTCCAAACACAGGGGAGGTGTTGACCAACATTGGGCAGATCGGCGGGAGGAAACCCAATCGCTGTAATCACGTTTACTTGGCCCTTATCTGCATGTTTGACATTTCGCCTCAACAGTCCGACGAGCAAAGTGCAGGTCGAGCCGAACCGCGAGCTGTCAAAACTCGCCGCTCGCCCCCGTGCCATGTTAAACACCCACCATCTGGGCCCGCCGTAAACACTCGGGCCCGCCGTAATCAGCCCCACATGTGGCGGCGCTCGGGCAGGAACGTGCTCCCGTCCGGCGCTGGGACGTAAGGGGAAACTGTCGGAGCCTTCATGTGGCATGAAACGGATACAGCGTCGGGATTAGAATTTAATAAATATTTGAACTTCTTCTCCTCCGATTATAATTAGGGCAGGTTTGGAACGGGCCCCCCCTGCGTTTGATCTCCTGGCCGTCCTGATACGGAGCTTAAGATGGGACATTTATTTAATAACAGCTGCACCGCAAACCTCCAGCAGCTGGCAGTTAAAAGCAAACTCCTCCCTCGGATACTGTTACACGCAGTAGATATCATCAGTCTGTGATTTCAATGCATTCCACGACGTGTTCCGTGATGGAGCGGTTAAACTCAAGTTTCTGGTGAGCCTTAAACTGCCTGGTCTAATTCTGATTTCGAAAAAAGTGAGGGTTTCACCTTGTTGCCTGGATACAGCTGCCGAGTGGTTTGTGAATTCTGGCTGTAAAAATCTCTAGTTGTTGAAGCCGAGTCTGATCTTTGTTGTCGATTCCACTTCCTACTGCGGTCGAGGCTGAGACGCTTCACTTCACATCCTTCAAAGGTTTATTTTTGAAATAGGTCCGAGACGTTTTACAGAGAGAAACATAATTATTTTCCATCAAAGGGCCAAAGAAATTGTCGTTATTAAAGTTTTTTCACTTTTGAATAAGTTGCCTGAAGAAAAGGGAGCAAGACATGTAGAAAGAATGTACATTCAAAGCAGCGATCAGTGACTCATATTGTCAATAAACACTTTGAAAATAATATTATAATGATAATTATAATCAATGAACTGTAGAATAAATCTGTTTTCTTCAGGTTTTTCCATTAACTAGAACAACAACAGCAGTTGGAATAATAATAATAATAATAATCACATTGATAATAATGACATTGCTAAGAACACTAATAATACAAAATTATAATAATAACAATACATGTGTTGTCTCTTTACTTCCTCCCAAAGTCCAGAAATGGCATCAAACTTCAATGGAGATCATTGTCAATCATGACAATTCACTTCATTAGAATCAAATGTACTTGAAAAACATATGTGAGTGAAATCTCCATCCATGTCCCATCCGCTAACATGGAGGAACTCCGCTTTCCTTCTCCCTCTTCACCTGACTGAACCCTGCTACTTGTTATGCATGCAACTTCCCCACAACTCCTCGGTGTCTGCCAACCCCCCTCAGGTTTGTGGGGCAGATGTTCTCAATACGCAGATCAATGAGGGGTTCATTTGGCTCTCTTTGTTCTCCTTCTGTTCACCACGCCGCCCGCTCTCCTCGCAATTATTCAATGAAGTTACGCAAATGGCGTGCACGGGGCCATGTGGTGGCCCCTGATGCAGAGACTGACGAGGGGGGAGTCAGACAGAAGAGGTGAAAGATGGGAAATAGGTGGAGGGAAGGAGGTCGAACCCCGGCTTTACCTGGAACAGACTTGACCTTTGGCCCCGGAGAAATGGGATGATGGCATTTAGACTTTTTATAATTAAAAAGTTCTCTTATAAAGTTCTTCTCTTCTAAAGCCATATTTTAGAAAAGCTGCATTGACAAATTTTCCATCACTTTTCTTTTGCAGACACTCCCTAACATAGTTTGAGCTTCCTCACCGTTGTACAACATAGGGTATTGCTGTACAGTTGTGCAGACACGTGTATTTATGTATCTTCTCTCTCTCCACTGAGAATAAGGGGCCCCACGGCTTCACCCCGCCCCCCCTCCGGCCCCCACCACTCCACAGTGACCCCCACATTTCTACTTAACCTGTTTGATGTTGAAATGATCTGCTGTGTATGATTTTGACCCCGTCCTTTGTCTTATCTGTCTTCTCTGTTGTCTTTGTCCCGCTCTGTTATTATTTGCCGTCCGAGTTTCCACACAAGGCTCATTTAAAGTTTCATTTTATCTGATGAAAGATGTGTTACCACGGCGACATGCTCCGGGGCCCCGCGCACCGGCGCCTGTCGACCTAGGTGTGTGCATGTGTTGGTGTGTGTGTGTGTGGCGTCCGGAATCCTCTCAGCCCGAACCTATACATCATCCCCCTGGTGACGGCATCTCCGAGCACCGCACTGACTCCAGCGGGCCCCCGGGGGTCAATCTCTTAAATGAGATTTCAGCACCACTCACCCGTGCTCTGGTCTTCTCACCTTTCGCCAGGAGAACAGGGCCGACCTTTGACCCCGCGGGATCTGTGAGCAGCCGCCGTCTTCCTCCAAGTGGTGACCTCGCAGCTCTGGCCAACCGTGCCTAAGCCGGGGGGACGGAGCGAGGAGGCGAGGCCGGGGTGAGTGGACGAGCACGGAGGTGTGAAATGAAGAGTTCACCTCCTCAACACACGTTCCTGTGATTCAGACTGAGAGGACAGGATGTTAAGTGTAGATATATTGGGCAGATTCGTATTTTGTAGTTCATTTGAGAATAAGATAAAAACTACACAAAGGCTGAATACTTGACATTTACCTTTATTTACTTTCTGTAGATATTCAAGTATAAGACATGGGGACAGAAATTGGGTATAAATTCAATTTTGGGGGGAAAAGGCGATTTTAAAATGATCAGGAATGTTTTTAGGGCTGTTCGACTGTTTTATTTGTCAGTTTTGATTGAATTTAAAGGTACAGGGTGGAGGATTTAGTGCCATCTAGTGTTAAAGATGCATGTTGTAGCTGAACACCCCCACACATCAAAGACCGACGGTAGCCTTAGGTTATTATGAGGTTAACATTGGAGTGTATGAGTGTTATGATATTGTAATGTAAGTATATGAATGGATATGTTAGTACTGGTCCGGTCTGTAGTATGATTAGTTGTTCTGTAAAGCTCAGAGTGATCATGAGAATTTTAATAATTGAATGATTGTTATTCTCTCTTCCTAGAGTTTCCAGCAGCCTGCTCATCAGACTTCGCTCAAGAGCTGCAAATCAAAGTATGTTTACAGAATCTAACAAAGTCATCTTTAAACTCTTCCCTCGATTTATAGCACATGCACTTCCTTCTTCTGTATTGATATAATCAACTTAAAGAGGCATAGTTCATAATCAGCTGCTCATCTTCACTCTGTTCTTTGAGCTTTGCTTATGTGGACCATGTTCATTCAGTGGACATTCAAAGAAAAGGGGATGGGGCTTGGAAATCCAGCATATTTTTAAATCTGCAAACAGTCAACTTCCTGTGAATGGAATTTGTAAAGGAAATATGTATTCACATGGATTGAACCAT
Source organism: Chascanopsetta lugubris (assembly GCA_016785325.1). Classification (NCBI taxonomy): domain Eukaryota; kingdom Metazoa; phylum Chordata; class Actinopteri; order Pleuronectiformes; family Bothidae; genus Chascanopsetta; species Chascanopsetta lugubris. The sequence continues at coordinate 20,283 of JAFBJT010112338.1, forward strand.
ACGTCGCTTCACTTGTTGTTGGTTGGAGATAAGCAGCAGTGTGTTTGCTAACAGTGTTTGCATCAGGCCAGGTTATAGTTTGTTACAGCGCATTAGAAATCTTCAAGTTTCAAGGCGGAATAAAAGAACACATTGTGTCCCAGAGGCCGACTTTAGCCTACATACTTAACTATATACAGTGCATAGATGAGCCGGGTATATACACACACACACGCGGCGTGGAAGAGCCTTTAATGTGCATATGTGCAGTTGTGTTTCTTTCTTCCTGACATCTTGAGAGTGCTGTATGTATGTCATTAATTGAGTCTCCAGCTCCCTGGAGTGGTTAGCTCGACTTGCACTGGGAAGATAGGGAGAGGGGGAGATGCTTTGTGTGTGTGTGTGTGTGTGTGTGTGTGTGTGCGTGTGTATGTGTGTGTGATCGCCTGATGATTATGCTTGATCAGTGTCAAACACAAACTACTGCAGCGGGTGCTTTGAAAAGGAATATATTGTGTATTCAGGCTTTTCTCAGACCCTTAGAGGTACTTTTACTGCACACTGTGATTCATTGTACACACTTCACCCAGAGCTTAGACATAGAATCTTTGGTGTCACGCACGCATAGAGACGTAGCCATGTTTAAAATGTAAAAAAACACAAATAAAAGGTCAAGAAGAACAAACTATAAAACATGTGCAGTCACAGCAGAGGGAGCATTGGGCTGATGAGATGAGACAGGGAGTCGATATTTAGCTGTAGAGCGATGAAAACTAAATCATGTGTGCAAAAGTTAAATCACTACAACGTCCATGATGAACCGCATCTGTTCGTTTTCAAATTAAGACAAGTCTCGGACTTTCTAGTTCAAGCTTTGTGTGTATTAGTCACACTGTGGTGTGCAAACTGCTTCAGAGGCAAAACGCTTATTCACAGATTTGTCTCGTATAGTGCTGAAACATGTGCAACATCCTCTGCCCATGATACTCAGCAAGACTGAATCAATATTACAACAAACGTGCAAACAAAAAAATGTGAGTCCTTTTGATAGAGATACATTAGTACAAAGCATTTTTATTTTATTTTTCTATTGTTTTTATAATATTTTGAGACTGTATTTATATTTTCTATAAAAGAACAATATTGAAAAAATAAACACAGACTTGTACGTAGATGCAATTAAGACAATATCTGGCATAATTGTAGAGCTGTATCCATGGTTACAGGTACAGCATGTAGTCTTTAGTGACACCTAAGGGTGACATTATAGAATATAGAATTTAGTAATGATAAAAACCACCACATACTGGACCATTAAAGTTTTTATACTAAATAAATCCTCATCAAAGTACCATTAGTAATTATCGTGCCTCTTGATCCAAGCGGCAGTGACATCAGCTGGGACATATCCCGCCCACAGGTGCGCCCTCTAGTAGCCTGTGGGCTCTCTGGAGGTGATGTGAGACAGATGGACATGTCCTGAATGTGTCCACATCACATGACGAGACGCCTCAGCACTTGAACTGGGGCAGAAATTCTCCTCCGAGGTTCTCCTCCTCCTCCATGTCTGGGCCCCCCCCCCCCCCCCCCCCCCCCCCCCCCCGCCCCGCCCGCCATGCCCCCCCACGCTCCCTGGGGCTGAGCCCGAGCCGCGATGCCAGGGACACTCCTTTCAATTACCCCTATCTGCTTCCGTTGCTTTGATCTGTTTACTTTAACCGGCCGGGCCTGGTGGCCGCTCTGAGAGCATCACATCCAAGGGTCAGCTCCGACCTCAGCATGGCCGCCGGCCTGGAAGCGACGATGCTGCTCCTATCTTCATCATCCTCATTTGGCCAATGTACTGCTGCTGCTGCTGCTGCTGCTGCTGTGTGCTGGAGGCCTGGGACTGATAAAGTCAGTAGAAGTGCATCTGCAGAAAGACTTGAGTGAATGTTTGCAATGATTCCAGACATGACATCATGAAGGTGTGCACGGACTGTCATTACGATACCTCCATTTAAAGGTGCAGTGTGTACGATTTCTGTCATTTTTGTCACTTCTAAAAATATTGTAATATTACACAAGGAGCAGGTCGTCTCTATTGGGGCCGCCATGTTTTTACAGTCGCCCAGATTGGATGTACCAGGCGTCTTTTGAGTTTTACTGACAACCAAAGTTCACTGCATGCTCAGGGTGACGGTGAGGTGATGGAGTCAATGTGCAACTTCACCTCTAGATGTTGCCAAATCCTACACACTGCACTTTTAAGTCCTTTAAAGATGCAGTGTGTCAGACTGAGGAGACACTGTTTCATTTCCTATTGACATAATAGGACATAAACTAATCTTAAACACCTACATATACTTATTGCACACACATTTATTTACATCAGGTGTGGATCCTTTATACAGAGGCAGCCATTTTGGATCTCTGTGTTTTCCCAGTAGCACAGATTGAACACCTACTGAGATCTAATGATAATTGATTGCTGGCACAAGGACACAGTGGGGGGGGGGGTGACAGCTGCAAAATCCAACATGGCTCTCGAATGACACTAAATCTGACACACTGCACCTTTAAAACATACAACTACAGATCTAATTTTGCATCAGGAGTAGAGGAGCAGTGACATAAGTGGTACTTTTACTACTTTAACGATAAGGCTGTGTTACACAGGCCCGATGGAGGGAGCTCGTCTCGTCCCTCGCCGCTGCGCTGAACACGATAGGGGTAAATATTTGTATCTCAGTGGTGGACGGACGGTGCTGAGGTCAGTCGTCTGGAATCCCCTGGTTGTTTACAGACTGTTGTTGTTACAGTTGTGCTTCTTTGTGAAAAGAGAGAGAGAAGAGAGACAGAGACAGAGAGAGGGAGGGAGGGAGGGAGGGAGGGTGCCAGACGCCCCCACGGGAGAAAACTTGAGCACTCGGAAAGAGAGAAGTGTGAAGTCAGGCAGGGGGATTGTAGGATTGTTCCATGCCAAAGAAACCAAGGTCATGGTGTTTGCATAAATGACTCTTTTATGATACCACGAATCATGAAATAATAAGAAAAACAAGGAGGAGGGTGAGCTTCAAAGAAAACGTAATAATTGAAGCAAGACACAAGGTAAGCCCCGCCTCCATCTTCGCAGCCCGGCCCCCCTTAGACGAGAATGAATCAGCTCGACTAGTTCTGCCTCGTAGGGACGGAGAAGTGAGCGGCATTAGCGCGCCGTGTCATGTTTGATTGGGGTGTGTTAGCGCTGCCTGTATTGTTCCTGTTCATCAACAGACTCTCAGGTAATGTGGTGATAATCGTTGCGGAAGCCTCCATCTGCTCGTTCGGGGGGAGGGGGGGCGGTGTAGGCAGAGATGCCCTCGTTTCAAATCCATTTTCCCAGGTGCTGATGGGAGGCCGCGGGGTGGAGGGCGGAGGGTGGAGGGTGGAGGGGGTTAGTATCGAACCCTCTGTTTCATGTACCCACGAGTGTTAGAGCCAGGTTGTCTCTGCTTGTAGCGGCTAATGGTTCAAACCCAGCTGGCTCCAGTTGGGGAACGTGGCTCCAGAGTAATACATTTTGCACTTTGGCTCTCGACCAACTGATTTCCGGTTCAGCCCGCTACGCTGACTTTTATTGCTCAGGTGTTTGGAGCCGTTGCCTCGGCAAATCCATAAACAACCGGCTCGTTGCAGCGTTATCGGAGGCGGCGTGGGGGTCACGGCGCGGTGTGGCGCATGGAGGAGCCGAGCCAGTCAGCGGTGAAGGGCTGTCCGTGGCGTTGACTGTTTGTGAGAGGCGATTCTCCTCGCTTGTAATTACACGTCTTTAATTGATAACGCGGAAAAACTGCATTGATTTGGTGTCAGGCGAAGGAGCGGCGCCGGCGCCGGCCCCTAATTACTTCTCAGTTCTGCCATGTCAGGTCCGTTTCCTGCTGTCACGCTGGCGGCGGCGAGGATACAGCCGGCGGGATCACACCTGAACCGCTCGCTGCATTTAAATAGAATGGAAGTGGAGCGTAAAGATGCTGATTCACTTCCAGTTGCGGGGATTTCTGCTGTGTCACTGACCTGTGATCTTCTCCTCCTCTGAAGTGAACAAATACATGTGCGTCTGGGACTGGGTTTCATTGAAAGTCGGCATCTTGACCATTTCTTTTGAATATTCAACTGTGTTTGAATTATTTTGCAGTGTAATCTAGACTGAAATAAAGAGATGAAAAGAACAGGAAGTGGCCTCAGCCCCTCCCCCTCCTGCCTGTCAGACACGTAGTCCAGCCAAAGTCATGAATTTCCTCTTTGACCAAATCAAGGCGAGAGTGACCGCGAGCCTTGTTATCCGATTCCGCATAATGCCGATAATTTTTGGAAGTGTGTGAGAGTGCTGCTGCCGAGGCGATGACAGAGCAGGACCAACTGGCCAACTGGGGCTGGTTAAAGCGTTTTAATATCCCTGGGAAACTCTGCATATGAAGTTTTTATTTTCCTAAATACAGTTGAGTAAAAACAAAAAAAAACTGCAAATTTAACCTTTGAAAAAAATTCTCTAAATTGCTTAATTGCTCTCAGCCCATCACGAATAAGACTGAGCTGTCAATCATAACCTTTCACTCTACTCTACTAACTAATATAAAGTTAAATGTACTTAACATGACTGATAAATACCCAATGTACACCTTTATTTTTAGGTCTATGTCCCAGCTTTAAACACGGAGGAGGCGACTGCTATGAGAAGTTGTACAACCAGCCACCAGGGGCAGTCGACACAGAGTAACTGAACACATCTTTGTTTGTTTTTATTTTTAGACAGATTGGAAAAGTAGATTTATTTTTAATCGAGCAACTAAATATTTTTATTTATTCATTAATGAAAATTAAATCAAAAACTCTTAAAAACATAGCTTCTTTCTCACTACTGCTTGACACCACAAGCAAACAACTCAAATAAAAAAACAAACAAACATCATCAGACTTTAATTGGTGCTTAGCAAATCTTATTACATTTATTTATTTATTTATTTTCTTGGTGAGAGGAAACACTTGAGCTGGGATTCCTCATGCAAGACGTGACGAGTCATCGTTCAACTTTGTGTTTTTTCAGTTTGAGATGTGAAAAGTAACACAAAGAAAAGAAGCTAATTATAATTGATCTTAGGAGTGAAATCATATATTTCCATATATGGTGTTAAAACAAAGTCGGGGGTTTATGTCGAAGCATCTGCTTCTGTACGCGTGTGCTAATAGAGAGCTTCCGTCTCCTCTCCTCACAAACAATGATGCCTTAAAACGATGTAATGTGCTTTTAATTGGATCTTAATTGCTTTACCTGATCTTAACGAAGCTCTAGAGAGAAACAGGTTGATGCTGTAACGTTAATGTTTCTCCTGTAAATGCTCATTTGCATAAACATGACGCTTAACACACAACAAATGAGCTCATCCTTTTTCTTCTTCTTCTGCAGAGTTATTATTCATCGCAGCAGCTGGGAGAGAGTCAGTGTGTGTATGTGTGTGCGCGTGTGTGTGCGTGTGCGTGTGTGTGTGCATGAGAGAGAAAGAAAAAAGTGGTTGGAGGTTTCGAGTGATCAGAATATTTTGTTTTTCAGTGCAAAATTGTGTGTGTGTGTGAACATGTTTATTCACTGAAAGAACGCAAGACAGTGTGTGTGTGAGGAGAGAGAGAGAGAGAGAGTGTGGCTGTGTGTACATTAGTGTGTGTTAAGAAAGAAGAGAGTTGCAGTTTGTTTCATGTGTGTATGTGTGTGTATGTGTGTATGTGTGTGTGTGTGTGTGTGTGTGTGTGTGTGTGTGTGATCTCTCCGCCTGTAGATGGAGCTACACTCTGCGCTTCTCTGTCACTCTTCTCTCCTCCATCTGCACACAATGAAAGCATTGTTCTACTCCCATTCTGCCCCCACCACACACACACACACACACACACACACACACACACACTTCTCTCTCTCTCTCTCTCTCTCTCTCTCCTCCAAACAGATTTGATATTTATGTTAATCTGCACCTCTGTGGATCTCTTGCTTCCCAGTGGTTTGATACCTTGTTGATATGTGGCTTCGTTTGTGTGTGTGTGCGTGCGTGTGTGTGTGTGTGGGGGGGGGGGGGGGTGTGTGTGTGTGTGTGTGTGTGTGTGACTGTGCAGAGGGGGGGGGTTGTGGGTGGATCTGAGCTTAAGACGGAAGCTGGAGGGGCTGAGGAGGGTTTGAGGGAGTCAAAGGACAAATCTTGACACTTTGAAAACGGACGATGGCAGAGTACTTATACCACTCTATCAGGCAGTATACACAGTATGTGTATGTACTATAGTACTGCAATACATTAATACTGTAGAGTACTACCCTTTGTCCTCATCTTGCATGAAATCTCATTTTTGAGAATCCTGTCATGAGTTAAAGTGTAAAAAGAAAAGTTGTGTGCGGCAGCGGTTATTATCCTGGCCACTCAAACGGTGTGTGAAATAGAGGCGGAGTCAGGTCAGTGTTGATCTCCACCTCTAATAGAATAATCAATCTTACTTCTGGCAAGTCTGCCTTTAATTATTAGGGACTAAACACTGAGCGCTGCACGCCGCCGCCGCCGCTGCCATCTACCTGCCTCGCCGCGCTCACCCCGCATCCCTCTGCGCCGCTTCCGTGCGTGGGAACCCGCTCAACCCGGCATGAATTGATTATCTCCACGCTTATCTGCTGACAACAAGAGTCCCCCTCCCCTCCCGCCTCCTCCCCTCCCCCCCCTCCACTCCGCCGTACCCCTCCACCTTTAAAACAATAGTATCTTTCCAGTGTGTCAGTCACAGATGTATTTCATGTAGAACACTCACACAAGGAGGATTAACAGTATCTCCTTATACGCTTGTGATAAAGTCTTATCTGCCGTTTCCCCCTGAGCACTGAGAGGGTGCACGTTGACCTGTTTTCTTCTTCCTCCTCTTCCTCTTTTCTCCTCGTCCCGCTCTGCACCTCGGCAATGTAATCATTTAAAGGTGCCGTGTGTACGATTTCTGTCATTTTTCTCTCTCCTAAAAAATATTACCAAACAATTACACACTGACATTTTCATGAATTTACAATCACTTCAATGTTTTATACTTTCTCCACTACCCTTAAATACGGCCATTAAAGGTGCATTGCGTAAGATTTCATTACATTCCCGTCACTTCTATGTATTGAAATAGAAAAACAAACAATTATGTATGGACATTTTTGCAAATGTACCACCCGAACGTATGACTTGCTTTCTACATAATTAGCCCGTTAATGTGTAGTTACACCAGGAGCGGGTCCACCCTATGGCGGCGGCCATGTTTTTACAGTTAGCTCAGAGTGGACGACTAAGCTTTAATGACAGCCGAGGGCTAGCATAGGTTCTCCTGCGCGCTCGGATGGGAGGGGGGGAGTCGATGGATAGGATATGCAATATGCTACTTCACCAGTAGATTTCACCAAATCGTACACACTGTACCTTTAACCATGTATAATCCGGCGCTGTCTCCAAACATGTCAAATCCTGCTGCAGAAGGCGCCTCGCTCTCTTGAAAGGTGAGAGGGAGGTGAGGCTGTAATGGATGGATATGGTGCCCTGTAATTAGAGTTTATACACAGCAAGTTCAGTCCATCACAATATTAAGATGACAGGAGGATATACACACGGGTGTTTATGTGTGCGTGTGTGTGTGTGTGTGTGTGTGTGTGTGTGTGTGTGTGCGTGCGCGCATACTGTACATGTGTGTTCATGGTTTACATCCAGCAGGTAAACTTTGGGCAGCTGCAGCATCCTCTACACTCAGCCGAGGTTTACACAGCATAAACGCATCACTTCCTGTTCGCTTAGCGTGATGTAAACCCAGCGCATACCCACCGGGACACCAGGCTTCATCCTGTAAGAGTGTATGTATGTATGTACCTTTGGCCCCCGCCGCTCTCTGGGTGGCAGCGATGACAGTGTGTATCCATTAGGGTCGCGGCGTGGTCACGTTGTAAAGAACACTCCTCCCCTCCTCCTCTGTCACAGGTTCACCTGCGTGACACATTGTCAGGCCTTCTCTAAATACTCCACGGCATTTGCTTACTCCCGCTCAGAGTGGGTGGGTGGTTCTGCACTTCCAGGAGAATACCGCTGTCATGTGGAGTTACAGACCATTTACTTCTGTTTATGTCTCATTTACATTTCCCTCTGTGTTCCCCGCGATGCTTGCTATATGTAATTAGATTCTTCACATAAACACATTTTTTTGTTTTTATGGCTAAAAAAAGAAACGTCAAACTGACTTTTGAAATCATATCAAAAGCACAACTCAAAGCTGTGAGTGGCCTTGCTTTACTATTGTGCGTGGCGATGTAGGACTGCCGTTAGAAGAAGAAAGCGATGTTGACAGTAGGGGGCACTCTCATGTTCTTAACATGGAATTTCCATGTTCCAAGTTATTGGATGGTGCTTTTTTAGCATGTTTAGTAGTCATATTGGACAATAGCCTGTTCCAGGGAAGGTTACTATGGCGATGTAAGAGGTGAACCTACAAAAATGGAATACTAACTAAAGTAGTTACAGCAACAAATTGGAATTTAATTATTTGCTCACTGTTGGATGTATTAATGGATGGATGATGGGATGGATGGATACATGGATGGGTGGACAATGGTTTGATAAATGGATGGATGATAGATGGATGGACAATGTTTGATAGATGGATGGATGATGGGTGTATGGATGAAGGGATAGTGGTTGGATGGGTGGATAAAGGTTAGATGGATGGATGAATGGGAGGTGATGGATGGATTGATAATTAGGGATGGATGGATGAATGGGTGATGATGGATGGCTGAATGAATTATGGACAGTTAGTTGGATGGATGAATGGATAATCATGGATGATCATGGCGGATGGATGATGGATGGGTGTTTATGTAAACCACAGTAATACCACCTTAAGCAGCACTTAGACAGTTGTACAAGTTGTTGTATCATACAACTTTTATAAATAGAAATTCAAATAAAAATGTATAATTTGAGATGTAACCCCGTAACATTTAAGGTGCAAAGTTAGCAATATGTAGTTTGATGTACATAGAGTTCATTGTTGGGTATATGACATTGTTCTCAACTCTCCTCTCCATTGCTTCCTAGTGATTATGAAGAACACCTTGACTCACCTCCATATTGGACTGTGAGTTTAGATGAAAGACATGAATATTACTGATTTAATACCAACTGTATGAAATGGAGGCTTTGACCCGGTGAGGGTCAGTATGTAAATGCCTGAAGACACCCTGCTATTTTTATTTTTAGTTCTGATGGATTAAGTTTATTCACCACGCAAACAACAAACACTTGAGGAAATGAATGCAAATACAGTGACGGATGGGAATATGTAAATATAATATATTCTGAACTGGGGCTTTAAGTTGGAGCTCACATACACACGACGGTGCAGTGTGTGTGTGTGTGTGTGTGTGTGTGTGTGTGTGTGTGTGTGGGGAGGCATACACCTCTTCTCCCATCTGAAGAGAGTGGGTGCAAAGGATGCATGTAACCTCATTCCACATCCGACACTCGCTGACAAATACATAGTTTGGGGCAAATTTCCATTTCATGTTCGACTACACCGCACATCTCAAATTAAAAGCGCGGCATTATCATCGACAAGGAAATACATCGCGCTAATATTCTCACTTCACACTTGCCAAAGAATTAGTTCAGATCTGCGCATAAATTAACAGCGGCACAGTTTAAAAATCGCTAGCTCAAGGCCATGCGCTACCGAACAAGGCGGTGAGTGTCGTGCCTTAATTCACCATTTGTTTTGATGTCTGCATTTGAGGAGTTTGTTTTCAGAATGTTATGTATACGCATTTTAATGGAGGAGAGGGAGAGAAGGAGAAATCTCATTACCTGAAGCTCATCACGCCGTTTCTGTGGTGATGTCGAGGGAGCGTTCAAGCAAGAACCGAAGTTAACCGCGAGTCTCTCTCATATTTCTGTTATCCATCATCTGAAGGTGTTTGTGTCGACACGGTCGTAACAGCCAACACTTCCACTCACCTTTTACACAGAAGAGATGATTATTTCTGCTTTCAAAGAAAGTCTGGAGAAAAGAAGCAGAGGCACATCACAAATTTCTTATTTTCTGATTGTGGATGTGTTTATCTGAAATTGTATGTTTCATCAGAGTGAAAATAGGTAAAGATGATGTTAGGTGTCATAACAGGGACAGTTGCAAATTAATATAAAGTTATATTTATACTGTATTTTTCAGTTGTTAAATATCTATTAAATATTAAAGCAGTTACATCTTCAAAAGTTAGATGATAAAATCAATAAATTGAGGAATCAAAAGTAAACCCCATCTACCCCATAATGATCTCAATGTTAATTGAACTCCCTGAAATAAAATATAATGTAAAAAATAATAAGATAAAATAAAAGAAATTGAATTAAAACAGATTGAAATCAAATAACATGTCTTACACCTTTAAGGAAATTCAATATAATTTATTTTCATACTCAATTTAAACATCAAGTGTTCAAATGAAATACAACTTTTTTAAGGCATCCCAACTTGCAACTCACACAGTGTGTGTGTGTGTGTGTGTGTGTGTGTGTGTGTGTGTGTGTTCAATGTCAGCGGAAGTGCCGAGCCGTCTCTTCCTGCTGCATTGTATTCAGTCCTTGACGAGATCTGCCCGTATCACCGAGCTCCACGTCTCTGAATCCATTTCCTGCCCACTGAAAACCTTGAGTATTGTTGAGTTAGCAAGTGTCTGGTGTTATAGTGTGTGTATATGTGTGTGTGTGTGTGTGTGTGTGTGTGTGTGTGTGTGTGTGTGTGTGTGTGTGTGTGTGTGTGTGTGTGTGTGTGTGTGTGTGTGTGTGCTTGTGTGATGACTGTCAAGGCCTCTCTGTTCATTACCAAATTGGACGAGACGTATAGGGAGTTATTTTGTTTTCTTACTTTTTGACTCAGTGGTGGAATCAGATTTAACGTGATGGGCTTCAGAGCAATTCCACACCCACCCACACACACACACACACACACACACACATACATACACACACACACCATCACAGTATGTGTTTATTGATTTTTTAACTTAGTTCATCATGTGACCACCTGGCTAAATTGTTCCTTTAGGTGGATTTGTGTGATGTCATTGGCGAACCACACATCTCCAGTAACCCATACTGATCATTTACACTTTTTGTGTTACATTGTGTAATGATTACACACATACACATCACTCTTTTTGTTCATGCAACATCCTGCATGATTATACAAGGCAGCCGTTGGAACAGGCCAGGGGATTTCTTAAAAGAAAGGTGCTTCCTGTGTGTGTGTGTGTGTGTGTGTGTGTGTGTGTGTGTGTGTGTGTGTGTGTGTGTGTGTGTGTGTGTGTGTGTTACCTGACAACCTGTGACTGAGTTACTGTAGATCCTCTTCAAATAGATTTTCCTCTTAAAAGGTTATTGAGACACAATGGAGATAATCAGTGTTTGTGTTTTATTCTTTGTCTAAAATAATTTAGGCAAGAGTTGAGCAAATGGAAGATCCTCATTTGTGCTTTGACTGTGTGTGTGTGTGTGTGTGTGTGTGTGTGTGTGTGTGTGTGTGTGTGTGTGTGTGTGCGTGCATGTGCACCTCTGTGGCCTTCCTGTGGCTGTCAGTGAATAACCAACCGCCAAGCCGACACACCACGACCAACATGTCAGGTGCTGTTACATCACACACACACACACATAGACCCTGCAAAACCACACACACACACACACACACACACACACACTGTGCTGGGAATCCACTCGCACAAAGGTAATCAGCCACAAACCTGATTGCTCCCTTTAGCCGTGTTACACCGAGCAGACGCTTGGAATCACACCGTCCAGTTTACTGCAGGTCAGACCAGTGGAGGAAGGTAGGAAGGAAGGAAGGAAGGAAGGAAGGAGGGGAGATGTGAGGGGGAAGGAAAGGAAGATAAAGGAAAGAGAGAAGAGGAGAGGAGGTCAGCAGTGTGTTTTTGCCCCTTCTTTTATCCGTTTTATTATTATTTGTTATTATCGAATACTCATGGATTCTGGAGGGTTGTGACCCAAATGTCAGTGGGTCGCAAATAAAAAAAGTATGCTTTTATTTTGAAGAGGATTTTTTTGGTGCATCAGAGTGTGCTCTATTCACACATGATGCCCTGCACCATCTTTTCATTCAGCACTTTAGGGACAGGGCTCATCATGAAGGGCTGATGGTGGCTCTCGAACCCAAGTCAATTGAGAACCATTGGCAGGCAAACATTTGAATTAAAAGCACATATTTTATAATTGAAATAAGAGAGATAACGGATTCAAGGAGGTTGACTTGCATGTTCAATTTACCCAACTGAACATGAGCGTTTGGTCCGAGGCCCTCCCCTCTCCTTACTTTCAACATGTCCCAGTCATATGATATTACACTGCATTCATACATAGTGTGTGTATCTAGTTCTTGTGCCAAACCCAGCTGTAGAAACCTCCTCAAGGAATCAGCATCTGCTGGCACCACAATGTGCCGGGTGTTGACAAGGTGCTGGCCCTCGTTTGGAGGCGGTGCCAGAAACAAACACTCAACTAATCCTGAAGTTGACTTTCGCTCAGGCGCCTTATTATGTGTGTTTAAGTCTCAGCGTGGAGCCGGCCGTCACTCACCATTACGTCAGAGCCAGTGCAGGCAGACACACACACACACACACACACACACACACACACACACACACACACACACACACACACACACACACACACACAAACACCAGCAGCAGCACCCACCCACCATCTAAAGGGGGTCACATGGGTGATTTCATTGTCTGTTTTCATTTCTTAAGTTGATGGAGCTGCTCTGCCCAGGCGCAGGAAAAGTATTTCTTTTTAATTATCTCAACTTTTCTCCCCAAGCTGTTCGCCTGTCAGCAACTTTAGCTTCAGCCTCATGCTCTGCTGAACATCCCTCCATCCCTCAGCAGCAACTTCAACTTGGCCCGGGCCTTGAACTTTCTCTCCGAGGGGGTTGACAGCGCTTCATTTCTACACTGCCCCACTTTTGGCTGGAGTTAAACTCCTGGGTCGAGCGGGAAAAGAGCGGACTCTAAATAAACAAGCCAAGTTTTTCTCAATGTAGGTAATTTGCAAAAAAACACCACGACAAGTTCTGGATTTTTCAGTATTTGTATTTAAATCTAGTCAAGAAAAATACTTTTTAAGAGCGGCTGAGTGATGACGTTAGACTTTGGGTTTTTCCCTCCAAGAAGAATATCATCATTAAAAGCTTATTTTTATGTTGGGCTCGAGACAAGAGGGGGCGCTAATGAGCAGTATGAGCGTTGTGGGAGGGAGCTTATCAGATGCGATTTTTCAGCACAAACAAATTAAAGGAGCAGCAGGAGGCGGGACATGACAAATACAGTCCTGCAGTGTAAATCAGGATCTGCAGTACTATATGTTTACTGTTGTTGTCATGGCAACCTGTATTTCAGCTTCTTCCCTTATTACCGGAAACTAAAAGATGGCATATGGTTGATTTCTTATGTGGTAGTTAATCCCACATGTTTTTTCACTGAATCTTACACACTGCCCCTTTAAAGGTACTGTGTGTAAGGTTTAGTGACATCTACCGGTGAAGTTGCATTTTGAATCCATCAGGAGGAGAATCTCTTGTAGCCCTGGCTTGTCATTCAAGCTCAAAAGATGTTCAGTACGCCCACTCTGGGCAGTTGTGAAAACATGGTTGCCCCCATGTGGAGGACCCCCTTCTGATGTAAACAGACATTAAAGGGCTCATTTAAGGATACTGTAAAAAGTAAGTCACATTGAAGTGAGTATACATTCATACTGAATTATTTTGTAATTCTATTTCTCCAGATAGAAGTGACAAAAATATTACATATTGCACCTTTAAACAACTTTTTGATGAGTTTGCATATTTTCAAACTGCTGTCACTCCGCTCTCCCTCCTGCTGAGACTTTTGTGTGTCGTCGCCTAATCGCTCCCTTAACCTGCGAACTGAGAGGTGGGCGCCGTGGGCGGCGTCTCTGTCAAACGGGACAGGTCCCACCCCCCACCCTCCCCACCCCCGATGAGCTCCGCCCCCTTCCTGCAGGTTTTAACAGAGGACGTTTGAGCAGCTCTTTGTGGCCGCGTCAAAAGGGGGAGGATAAGGTGGGGCGCGGTGGCAAATTACGGAAGTGTCACCCCTCTGTCGGCGCCGTTCATTCAGGAGTGATCCTCAATTTGAGCGGCCGCGGCGCATTTTCATGCAAATAGCGGCGTCGCAATTTTATTTTTTTTTTGCCGGCGTTTCCCTAATAGCTTCTTACAAATGATGTGCCATTACAAGGAGGTTTATTTAAACAAATTTAATACGTCTTTAATCAACCCTCGCCGAGCGCCTTTCAAAAGGTCACACACCACATCAGGGCGGGCTCGATATAACCCCCCTCCCTCACACACACACACACACACACACCCCTCACATCACAGTATTAGCTGAAGGAGGGAGGGAGAAGGGGGGTGGGGATTATTTCACGGACAACTCATTTCAAGCAAATCTTTATTTACATTTTTATTCAGTTATTAAATTTTATTTCACGGCACCACAGAGAGGGCGGGGTCTCCCCTCCTTTCACCTCCACACACACACACACACACACACACACACACACACACACACTTATTTGCTTATGAAGTCGTCTAATGAGAGAGCAGGAACACGTGTATCAACCTATAGTGTCACGTCTGACATGGCGGCGCCCCTTGATCTTTTGTGGTGCGCAGGGAGCAGAGGATACGACGGCGCTCGCCGCACTTATACTGCGCACAATAAATGTATGCATGAGCTATTTAATATCATTTACAAGTAATAAAGCGAGCGCACTCGTAATGTTTTGATATATTTACTTGCAGTTCAGAGCCAGGAACAAAAACGTGAACACCGACCACGGCAGGAATTCAATTTCCTGTCTATATTTGCAGGTACACAAGACGCCGAGTTTGCTTTTGTGCTAATTAACGCAGGAGATTATTTCTTGGTTTGTTTCGCTCAGACCTGGATCAGGAAGTATTGATTTGCTTTTAACTTTCTGCATGTTTTTTTTTTTTTCTGGACCTTTTTCATGCATGGTGATGACTGAATCAGGAATATTATGGGGTGGGTGAGGGCATGACAGCCGTAAACAACTTATTATTGTCAATAATATGCAGGTAAAGCAGTATTTGGTTCTATAACCACACTAGCCTTATTGTACAAAAGTTAAGTTACCAATTTAAGGTGCAAGGGTGTAAGATTTGGTGACATCTAGTGGTGAAGTGTTATGTTATATCTATCACCTCACCCTCACCCTTCTGAGCATGCAGGAGAACCTATGGTAGACTTCAGTTGTTATTAAAACTCAGTGGATGGTAACTGATGGTACTGATGGTTACCAAGATGGTAAGTATGTTAAAACAACATGGCGGCCCCTTCACAGAGGACCCCCTCCTCATGTAAATATACATTAACAGGCTCATTTCAGGGTGATGGGGAAAAATACATGTTGGTGATAATGAAAATGTAATTGTTTTGCAATGTTTTTCTCTACCAGTAGAGGTGACAAAAATGGTTGAAATCTTACACACTGCACCTTTAAATGAAATACAAACCACAGTTTCAGATCAGTGGTAGCCGTTCTGTAAGTAGCACCACTGTGTCCTTGTGCCCGTTCCTTCTCCTAACTCCCGTGTAGTGTTGTTGTTTCATTAGCACCGACACACACGTGACCCAGACCCACATAATAAACAAACCCATTTGAATATGTACAGCAGCCGTGGCGGCGGTGGGCGGGTGGCGGGCGGCAGCGGTGGGCGGGTGGCGGGCGGCGGCTCCTGAGATGGAGATATTTCACAGTTCAAGATTGGGAGTGTGTTATATTACGTTCTGCGCGGCGACCCAGAAGGTGAACGCTGCCTCTTAGCTCCGCCTCCAACACACTTTGCATATTCAGGCAGCTCAAATGCACCGCGCACGTATTAACATGCCGGTAAATCCGCACACACACTCAGGCTTGTTAACCCAAGGGTGAAGAGTGTGTGTGTGTGTGTGTGTGTGTGTGTGTGTGTCTGTGTGTGTGTGTGTGTGTGTGTGTGTG
>JAFBJT010112338.1:36388-50566 GCA_016785325.1 Chascanopsetta lugubris
GTGTGTGTGTGTGTGTGTGTGTGTGTGTGTGTGTGTGTGTGTGTGTGTGTGTGTGTGTGTGTGTGCGTGCGTGCGTGCGTGCGTGCGTGTGTGTGAGTGTGTGTGTGTTTTCATCAGTTTGTGCATGATCCACTCTATTTCACTGTCCACACACACATGTGCATTTTACACTGGGTAAACATGGGAGTCACTCATGTGGAGATCTGTTGTCTGACAACATCTGACTCATCAATACTCGATTACCAAGGTGTGAAGGTGTGTGTGTGTGTGTGTGTGTGTTTGTACCATCAATAGCATCACAGCATGGCCCAACCTTACACCTCCAAATCATTAAATCCCACACGCCTGTTTTGGGGATAAAGTTATTCTGGGGGACTCTGTGTGTGTCGAATCACAGCGAGCAGAGTGTCTTATTTTATTTTTTTTAATGGGGGGGAGGGGTTTAACCCTTTCTGCGCTAATGCCTTTTTCTCATGGTGGCATTTACACAAAATGAATTGCTTGCTTAGACACAGCTAACTAAATAAAAGACAGCGGGGGCTGATACTATGAAAAATGGATTTTCATTACTGTTTCATTGATTCTAGTAAATAAGGGCCCGGAGCCTGCGCGGCAAAGGCTGTGGAGAAACGGTAATAATTTAATCTAAGGTGACACAGACCAAAATGTATGTGGACAAAAAAATCATCCCTGAATATTAAACAAGGGCCCCGAGACAAGAGACAGGAGAGGGGCGGGGGTGCGAGGGGGTGGGGGGCGGGGAGGAAGTGTTTTCAGGCGCATTTAAATGTATGCAGATTGCCGTCCAACCTATTTAAAAACAAGAATTAAGTATTCCTGTCATAAATCACGTTTGCCGCTACGGATATGCCTTGTTATGTCGGTGTTTAACGGAAACCTGAAAGGTTAAAGTACTCGGTGCATTAAATTGTACAAGGATAATTAATACTTTTCTCCTGGCTATTTATAAAATATGGAAAATAGAGTCAGCTGAAGTGTGACAACACACAAATAGAGAGGGGATGAACACACACACACACACACACACACACACACACACACACACAACAAACAGGGTATAAAAGAGAAAACACCTCCCAGGCTGCACATCTGAAGGCTCCTTTCATCTTGTTATAAACAGGTAACAGGAGAGTTGCGCAAATCTCAATTGACTCGTGGTGGAGTTCAGCGGGAGCCGCGGCCCCTCAGGGTGTCAACAACCTGACCAGATAATCATGTGTTTGTCACAGAGGTGATGCCCTGCAGCTAAAGCCCCGCCCCCGTCCACGTGCCCCTCGTGTGTGTGTGTGTTGGCGTTGACTGTTACTAATTGGTGACTGTGAGCAATAAACCGGTGCAAACTCCCCGATTTGACAACTCGGCTCCAGAGGTGTTGACCCCTCGCCGGCGCTGGTGCCAGCCCTGTCAGAGCCGGCACCTCGGGGGAGTGAGGTGTCGCGTCTTACCTGGCTCCGTCACACCTTCTCCCACACGCCGCCGAGGCTCCACTCACGACTCAAAGTGACGGTTGGGAGTGGATCATGTTTAGCCACTTAAAAGCGCTGACGTGTGAATGCGAATGCTCGCCGTGTCCTTGTTATGTAAAAAAAAAAAAAGGAAAGAGGCGGGATAGCGGGTCATTTGGCAAAGGGGGCCCTCGGCGTGAGCGAGAGGCGACTTGACAAGTGTCCGGGCCCATTACGCTGCGTTAGTCCACTCGCCGACTTGTGCTCCAGTGGTTATTATGTGTGCGCCTTCAACATGCACCCAGATGATCATGTCAAGTCCAGGAGATAATAGCCTCAACATACAAGAGAGCAGCATCTGGAGCGAGAGAGTGGGCTCTGCTGAACCGTTGCAGAGGTTCACTTTAAAGGTATAATGTGGGGTCACATGCTTTCATCTCCTGCTCATCCTCCCCTGCCGAAGGTGTTTCCACTTGTTAAGTCTCCCGCCCCCTCGCCCTCGCCCTGGTCCGATAACACAATCTCGCCCTTTGTGTTCCACGCACGCAGGCGTTTAACGCGCCCTCCTCCGACCGGACGCCGCCGCGCTCCAGTCACGAGCCGACCTCTCAAACCGTGTTGGTTACAGCGCAGGAGGGATGAAAGAGGAATAGTTAAACTGATGATGGCGCCGCACTCTGAGCAATGTTTCAGTGAACCGTCACAGCCACTCAGATCTGTCTCTGCACCCCCCCCGCTCCCGCCCCTCCCCTGAATACCCTTCCCCACGCCACTATACCACCGCTGACCTTTTCCACATTTGCCAACGTCTGCGCGCCAGCCTGTGTCCGTATCACTCTGATTAGGACGCCTTGTTATTGAAACGACCATTCCTCTGCCTCATCCACTCAGGCAGGGTGGAAGGGGGTCGGCAGGGGGTTTGCGGGGGGGGGGGGGCACACAGGGTGGAAGGGGGTCGGGGGGGGGGGGGGGGGGGGGGGGGGCACAAAATGGAAGAAGTGTCAGTAAAGTGAAAATGGACAAGGACCAAAAAACATTTAAGGTCTAAAGTGAGCGGTGCCAGGACGCCCTAATGAGGACGGCACCCAGGATACGCTGGCTGGCTCTGCTCCACTACACATAAACATACACATCATCCTGCAGGAGTGCATGCACACACTCATGCACACCCTGCTGCATGTGTACCCATGCACAAACACACACACACACACACACACGTACATACATGAACACATTTGCAGCACTTGGTTAGTCATTCTTTGGACGTTCTGGAAATGTATCCTGGAATTCTCGAGAATTGATGTGGTTCTAAGTATTTTGGTGATTACTCCCGACACAGGTGAACATGCACTGTAAATGAAATAGTTTGCGTGTCACTTCCGGTCTCCTTCAAAATACAAAGTCTTTTGTAAATCAATTGTATCTGAGTCAATTCCCTTTGTGGTACTCAGGAGATCGTTTCAAATTCAGGTCACTCCTTCTGCGTGTTCCTGAAGTTAATAAAATATTTGCCTTTTGCTTGTAACAATTAGCACAAGATAAACACGAGCCAAATTGTTCTTGTTTCTGCTAATGGAGGGAGCCTCTGGCCACGCTATAATTATTCCTATTAGGAAATTAAGTCTTTACCTTACCTCCTTCCTCCTTTTTTGTATCAAGCCGTGGGATTTAGTGGGAAATTAGCACAGATCCGCAGACGATGTGTCTGTTAAGCTTCCCGAGAGTTAGTAATAGAAGTAGTAGAAGCAATAGATAATGTATCTTGCTTTTAATATGATTCTTCTTTGATTTATAATTCATAGACGTGTGTGTAGCTTGGTGGAGTTTAAAATGATTTAAAGGTCCAGTGTGCAAGATTTAGGGTTGGGGTCAGGTGAGGTGAGGGTGGATCCAGCTGCAACATGCTGCTCTGCCTCCAGAGGTCACCTTGGTGGTGGACCTTGGCAGTCATGAGCCCATACGTGTGTACACTGGCATCTTAAAGGCACAGTGGCCATATATTGCCATTGTTTTGTGGTCTGTGGCTTCATTTCATCACAAAGGCCCCAGGTATCCTCTTATGTCACAACAACCTCTGGGACACGTGCCAACCACAAGCCTGATGTTGGGCAACCTCAGGCATCACACACAGACACTCACTCACACACACACGCGCACGCGCACACACACACACACACACACACACACACACACACACACACACACACTCACACCCTCCTTTAAAACGGCTGAATCTATTCAAAGCCAGGGTGAAAACACCTTATCTTGAATCGTATGACACCCTCTGCATTTTTTTTACATTTACTACATATTCTACCTTTATTATAGTGCACCACTTAACTCAAGTTAAGTGAAGCTAATATAAGTCTGTTTAAATAGCCTTGTAGACTTATAGCAGTAAAGGTGTATAATGCAATTACACACTATGCAAAACCAAGTAAAAATTCAAATCAAAAAGTAACAAAAGAATAATAATAATTTAACATGAGAAATGTTAATCAGTATTGTTCCAAGATGAGGTTTAAGAATGTTATTTCAGTTATATACAAACATGTTTTGTAAAACCTAAGTAAAAATTCAAATAAGAAATAGTAAGGAAATATTTTAGAAAACTTTATATATGAAATGTATTTACATCTTGCTTATATTGCTCAAATAAGATCATTATTAATATTTAAATGTATTTTTTGCTAATTCGTTCACCTCGATAGTGATGACATTCTTACCACCAGAGTAAACAAATCAATTTTTCTCCATTTAAATGACCTCTCTGTGTATTTGTGAGCAGTATTGAGTACACACTGAACATGTCACTGTATGATGCTGTAACTCTAATAGCAGTGAGCTCTGTCATGCGGTTCCTCTGAAAGCCGGACTCGGCCCGAGGTGGTCGCTCTGTGTAGAATCACCGGCGTCGTCCTCGCTCAACACAAACAAGTGTGTAAATCACCAGAGCCGGCGTTTGTTCCTGACTGGAGACACTTTTCTGAGAAGCTTCCTTGTGACTGCGAGGGGCCAAAGTATCCAGGGCAACCACGATATGGTCCATGTCAGAGAGAGAGAGAGAGAGAGAGAGAGAGAGACAGACAGACAGACAGACAGAGAGACAGAGAGAGTATGCTGTTTCATCTATGCGTTTCAAAAAGCCTGTGTGATGAAAATTTAAAAGTAATTTCTCATGTACATATTAAACCATCATCAGCAAATTCTGTCTCTTTCACAATGATGCTGTCGGCCCTCGATCAGTGGAGTGGCCCCAGCACATGGAAAACAATCAGTTTGTCTGTTGTGGGGATGTTTGCTCTAATTGGTGATTGGCAGCTGAAGGGCGTCCTGATAGAATACGTGATATCGGGAAATGAGAGATGTGGGAGCGTGGCAAGAGAAGTCTAGATGTTTATAAAAAAAAACATGAGTCACTCTGTGGGAAACAGAAGTTGTGGCGAGGTAAAGTGATTCATGGATTTGTCTGTCACTCGGCCGTGGAACCAGTCAGAGTGGAAAATGGAGATTTAGCATGTTGACGCTTATGATCATTTCCATCGGCCTGTATTGACCTGTCCTCGATGCTGATTGGTTGATGGACAGGCATTGGCATTAGCATTGGTATTATTAATACAGCTTTCTTATTGGTGGATCTGTAGCCCTCTAAGTCACCTTTCTATTCAAAGAGATACTATACTACGGTGTTGCTTTTAAACATTGATCATGATTTTACCAAACCATGATTTCGGTCAATTTTCGTCGAAGTCACTATGGTTCAATGTGAAATATTTACTGGTCTGTACCAAACAACAACTTCCCCATACCCCCTAGTGGCCTAAAGGAGACATGGTCAAGGTACTGTGCTGTATTATATTGTAGTTTTTAACTTCACTTGATTGTGATTTTACCAAACCATGCCTCAGCTCCCTCGTGCCCCTGGTGGTCGAAAGGAGACATGGTCACGGCACACTGCTGTATCAGAAATACCAACATGTTGGTAACATGTAATGGTAAAAGCAGTAGTAGTGTAATGTGTGTAATTGTCTCCAACACCTCTTAATTCCTCCCTGAAATGACTAAAGGTCAGTGTCACAGTTGCTGCTGTTGGACGAGCCGACTCTTTGGGAAATGACCCAGATGCTTGTACACTGTGGCTGCAGGCGGCGGCTCTGCCAGCCCCTTCCAGCTGCTCTGGCAGAGCGCACTGCGTCGTTTGGACGCTGACACTGTCGTTGGCTGGAGGAGCAGCGGAGCGGGTCGCTGAACTCTGGGAACGAGCTGCTAATGCTTGGGAGAGGTGAGATTCCTGCCCGGCCTGAAACAGGCAGTGCTGATGTCGGCAGTTTGGCTTTTTCAAATGCTAGTTTCTTTTCAGACCTAATGACTCTTTATTTTTATTTACTGTGTACATGTGTGTACATATCTATATATCTATCTATCATCTATCCATCCATCTATCTATCGATCTATCTATCTATCTATCTATTATCCACCCGCCCGACCACTAACCCACTCATCCATCTGTCATCCATCCATCCACCCATTAATCCACTCACTCACTCACTCACTCACTCACACACTCACTCAATCATTCATCTATCATCCATCCATCATCTCTCCATTCATCCATCAAACCATCCATCATTTCTCCAACCATCCATCCATCCACTCTCCGTATATTTATATGTATCTATGATGAAGCAGTTGAGACTCACGTCTGACACAACTACGAGGCGACAACCTCAGTTTCCACAAAATCTGTTTTTAAACGTCATTGTTAAGCTGACTCCGCCCCCCTGACACCCGTTCTGATTCATAGAACTTCCAAAGACTGTCCGCGCTCTGAGCTTTGAGCTGCATGACTGTAGCTATTGACTAAGACGGCATGAAGAAGCACTGTGTGTGTCCTCACACCCTGAGTCCCTTGTGTTCCCGTGCTGTTTCCTGTTGTTTCAGGTTGTTTTCACTCCTAACAAACGTCCTTGTAGTTTGCTTGGAAGAGGAGAAAGATCCACATCAGCAGGCGCCTCGGTGCTGCCATGTCCCTGTTCTCACCTGCCCAAATAAACACCGGCGCTCCGCGCGGTAAACATGTATCTCCCCGCTCGATAACAGCCACACAAAGTGGAACGCAGATGTATGAAAGCTGGCCCGGGCTCCTGCATCAGTGTTGCTTTGCAGCTGATAGATGGTCCCTGGCTGCATGTGCAATGCGTTAAGAGGCCTCCCTCTCGCCACTGGGGGGGGGGGGGGGGGGGGCGCGGGGGGGGGGGGGGGAGACACCTGCGTGATTGATGCCTGCTATTTAGCAGCGGGAACGAACAAGTGCACCGCCGCTCCGGGGAGCGTTCGCCAGCACCTTGTACCGGGCAGCTGTGGGTGGTCGGAGCGGGAGGAAGTGATAAAAGGAGAGGACATGAGAGAAAAGGTGGATGAAAACCGGCGAGCGAGGGAGGAAAAAATGAAAGATGGAAACGAAAAAGGAGAGTCAATGCGAGAGAACAAGAGCAAGCGACCTACATCTGTTACTCATTATCCTCCTGGCCCCCTCTCTGGTAATTGCTCCATCTGACATAACTCACAGCAGACCTCACTTTGACTACAGATGGGAGTAGATGAGAGGGAGGGGGGGTGGGGGGGGGAAGCGTAAAAGTTATTCAAGGCAAAAGGTATGACTGATATCGTTCACACAAAAGGAAGCAGACCAGTCTCCCTGGTGCCCTGGAGCATGAAACCAAAGGGGGAAACTTAGTTATTTGGACATTGTTCATATCAGCCACAATAACATTAAACTCACCATGTTCATTTGCTGGAATCTGGCAGAGCTGCAGCGTCGCTAAACAGAAGTCTGACTGGGCAGGAAAGTGTTGGCAGCCAGACCATGAGACAGGTTGTAAATAAAACCCCGGCTTCGCCAAATTTCTTCAGAGAGGGAAAAAAAGCAAAAAGAACAACCGTAAAATCATCACCCAGCCCCCTGTTTTTTTTTATTCTTTTGTTTTTTTAATCTTTTTACCTACAAACAAAATGATTTACCTCCTCGGGCCAGTTTTACAGCCTGTCTGGTCACGCTGCTCCCAGATCTCAGCCATTACTGCAAGGATTGGAGTTTCATTAGAACCAGAGGAGTCAATCTCCTAAATTACAAAATACTGGAGTCATCCTTTAAGTAATGCTCTCTTTTCCATCTATTATTTATTTCAATTTTTTCATTAATTTAAAATTTGTGAGGATTTCTGAACCTTGACGACCCTGCTATAGAAAGGCAATTATATGATCATGATAATAATAATATATTATAGTATCATGTAATGTGATATAATATGATAACAACAACAACAACAACAACAATAGCAGTAATGATAATGATAATAATAATAATGACCTTTACCTCCAAAAGTGTTTTATTCTGAAAGGGCAGCAAGAAAAGTTCCTTTAAAAAATGCCGTCCAAAGAGCTAATAAATTACATGTATGCTAATATGAGAGGGCGGCAAACAGCGTGTTATTATAATCAGATCCTCCTCAGTATCTGGCAGGTCATTGAATTCTTGAGGATGTGCGGGGGCTGTCGAGGCCTCTGCCTGCACTTAATCACGATATCTTGAAATGAGATCCGCAGTCGCCGTGAGGAGCCCCGGGGAGCCGGGGCCCTTAATTGTAGATTCAGGAAGGTCAGGCCCCTATTGTGCTCCTCGATGGTCAAGTGCTCTTTTTCAATCAGCCCAGCCGCTCTCACTCGGAGCGCTGCAATCATGCACGGACGCCCGAGTCCCGTCGTCCTGCGCCACGGGCTCCTGCATGGGCAAACCGCTGCTGCACATGCTGGAAGCAGGTGGAAGGTTTGGCAGGTGGCCAGAGCTTAGGCAAACCCAATATTTGGGAATTGCACCTGAACCTGAACTTCTCCATCATGTCATGTAACATGTAAAGGTGCAGTGTGTACCATTTTGGTCATTTTTGTCACTCTTTGTCAAAAAGAGTACAAAACAATTACATGCTGACATTTTCATGAATTTATAATCACGTGAATGTTTTTTTTTTTCATTACCATTAAATGAGCTCAGTAATGTGTATTTGGAGCATGTCCTCTCTACGGGGGCCGCCATTTTTGAGTAGTCGTAGAAGTGGGCGTACTCAACATCTATTAAGTTTTGATGACAACTGAAGTCTACCATAGGTTCTCCTGCATGTTCAGAGGGGTGAGGGTGAGGTGATGGATACAACATGTAACTTCACCTCTAGAGGTCACCAAAGCTTACACACTGCCCCTTTAAGTGTCGTTCTGCCAGACTGTGTTCTGATGACAGGGTAGAATCGTACGGTATGTTCCACGGTGTTGATTAGCCATGTAAAGCCAAGCAAACATATTCTACTTCTTTACCGCTGGAACACAGAAGCAAAGGCCCCAGTTAGGATTTGGGAGCTTCCTTTTTTTTATCTTATTTCCTTTTGTCTGCCAAAAGAGTTCAAAACGTACACGTTTTTTCATCCCGGGCTCCTGCGAGAGGAATCAAAGGCACGGCCCAGCATTTTGTAATATTCCACCGTTAGAGGTCTGCGCACACAGAGCCGCCGTGTGGCTGATTCGAGATGATTGGCCCACCTAGGCAAAGAACATCAGAGTGTTTCACGTTTGTTAGTCTTTGGCTCTGATCCTATATGTGTCCGCGGCCTCCTGAGAGAGCTCAGGTCTGGGTGGACTTTCTGTAGGTGTACGTCAGAGCGGTTGAGATTTAACGGTACAGAGCGTAGGAACGGAGGAGGCTCCTCGCAGCTGTGAAAACACGCCGAGACGCACTCTCGAGCGGGGAGGCGGCAGCGGCTCCAGGTGACTGCACACCTTGACTTCCATTTATCAAAAGCCTGTTTACTCTGGCTGACAAGACGCAGCCGCACAGGAATCGACTTCCAGGGGAAAGATGAATGTGGCATCTCTGCACATCTGTGGGGAAAAGCCTGGCAGCTGTGGCCGAAGGTGATTCCCAAAGATTTAGAGGGGAGACTGCTTTTCTACTGAGGTCCCATGAATACATAAATATTTATGAATACTTAGTGTTACTATACTGTAATGTATAAGTAGTTAGAGGTAAAGAAGCCCACGTTCTTTAACTAATTTGGCAGTTTTTTTGCCAGTTCCATATACCCTTATAAGGCCCCAAAACATAACAGACTCCGCCTCCAATAGGGATGTGGAAAATCTTCCAGTTCGTAGGGTGGCCACTTGAGGTTGACCTCAAAAGTGAGTCAATCCCCATAGACTCCCATGTTAAATTGGTCAACTTTAGAGGTGAATGACTCTTTATTACTCTATTGAAGTTTGAATATTTTCATATATAATATATTTCCTGGATTTCGTCAACGCTCGCCCGGTTGCTGATGTGTTGTCATTCTCATCGGCTTCATTCCCCCTGTGCGCACAAAGGTCAAAGGTCGGAGGTACAGTTTAGACTTTACCGTGGAAGCAAATTATTCTCATAACTACGCCTGAATGATAAATAAGGCCTTTCACTGGACCGACCGCTACTTCCTAGCGCGTTAGCATGTGAGGTCGGCCGTGTTCCCGCTGCCCACACAGCTCGCACTCTCTGGCTTTTGCAGGGCAGCAAACATGTGATACAATAACGCAATAAGGTAAGCTTCACTTAAACACAGGGAAAGGCATATTAGATATTTTTATATGGCTTAAAAAGAATGCATAATAATGTGCTAGCTGAGGCTGCCTCGGGGGGTCGGATGGGAGTGTAGGAGGGTGGGAGAGAGAGAGAAGGGGGGGAGAGAGAGATAGAGAGAGAGAGAGAGAGAGAGAGATTGTCTGTGCTGTGCTCCTGAGCTCAGATAAGCCAACATTTCCTCCCTGTTTAGGTTTATTTTCCTAAGGCTTTAGCGCCAGGCCTCGTATCCCACGCTACAAAGCCTCTGCTCAGCTGAAACCAGAGCCATCTCAAACCTGGACTAGTGGCGTCCTCTTGCATGACCCCCACCTCCAGCGCTGACCCCTCTCTGCAGATACCCCCCCCCCCCACCCCCACCCAAGTACACACAGGAAGCATGCACACACCACCATGATTTGCATTCCACTCGGATTTACTGTGCGCTTCTGCTGAGACTGTGAGCAAATACAAAGTAGGACTAACTTCTTTTGTTGGTCAGAACATAAAGAAGCCGGTTTCACATCTGTGTGATTAATAATACATCCAACCTGATTAGTGGCGCTTTGAAAGTTCTCGAAATCCCCCAAAAAAGGGGAAACGGGATGAATAAAACTAACAAAAACTTCAAAGAGGTTGATGTGAGGTAACCTGGGAATGGCGTGGGTGCAATCGCACTTTTAAGCTGCTGCTGCGTTTTTTCTACTTCCTGTTGCCGAGGAAAATAAACCAGCGTGGAGCCCCCCCCCCCTCCCCTCTCTCCCCTCTCACCCTCAGGCTGGCTCCCACGTTTAGCATGTTATCCTCCACATCTGTAATAATAAGGGGTCATTTGTTGTGATTACCGCTTTTTATCTGCAACCTGCATCTTAGGTCCACAACATCCTCCGCATTACACCTTCCTCCCTGTGCCGCCGTCTTCTTCATCCTCACCGTGACAAACGCCTGTTTCCAGAGGCCGCCGTTAATTCACTGGTGCTCTACGCACAGCAACATGTACAATAATACACAGTACACTAATGGAGTGAGGTCAGTGGTGACAGAGGAGACAGATTGAGGGAAGGAACCAATATCAGTCAGTTAGTCATAGAGTTCAATATTCTAGAGTCAACACTTTTATTGCAATTCACTTCCATGCATTTATTACTCAGAGCCACATTGACTTTTATTGTAATCAATACAAAAGTACAAATAAAATAAAATCGTACGATATTTAAATAAAATAAATAGTATTATATTTAGGTAAAATACAATAAAATAAAGTAAAATAACAGAGACAAACCAAAATATAAGAAAAAAATGTAAGAAAAAAAAGACATGAGAAATGTAAATAGAAATTGAATAATTATATGTCTGAGTGACCTGAATATGCCTGCATTTCTTTTCTCATCAATTCCTATGATTTATTTATAGGACATCAATGAAGTTGTCCATCAATCTAATCAATATTGTGATTTAAACGTCAGTCGCCTTTTTGGCTCATATCCTGTCCTCCAAGCTCTTTCAAAATCTCAAAGTCAATTGATTAATAAATTAATCTGCATGGATGGTAAACATGTCAAGGATGATTGTGAGTGGTGCATAAGAAAAAAGTCATAGATTGATAGACATCATTGTGAGTTTTAAAATAAGTCCTGAAATCAATATAAAACTTGGGGGAAGGCCTTATTGTCATGAAGTGACACCAACCATTAAAACTACTATTACTTACTTTTTGACACACAACAGAATCCACATAATCCATTTGACCATTCTTTATTATGAGGTGTCGTGCGTCGGCCGTCGCTCAGCAGCCGGCGTCTTCTTTTGTCGGCGAGATGAAAGACATCAGGACGTCTCCCAGATTGGGCCGCGAGTGGCGAGGAAACTGTCTCGGGACGTGACAGCGCGGCGTCGGGGGAATAATGCAAGTTGTCAAAGTGGTAAACAGCGTCGCGAGGAGCCGTCCCGCGAGGTGACAAGTAATATTGGCGGTGTCAGAGACGTCGGCCGCTGCGACATAATAAAAGGCAACGACTTCCCGGTGAACTGGCACGAGAGAGAAGTTTTGAGAGAGGTGACAACTTTATTTATTTATTTATTTATTTTACTGAAAGCTTGTCTCATGGTCGTCACTCTTCTTACATCTCTATTTTTCGTGCACGCTCTCATTTCACTGAGAGCTGCACTGGTACACACTGTACACACTTCCTCATATCTCCCTCAATCTCCATTATCGCCTCTTCCACACCTTAGCACAGATTAGAGCGTCACTCGCTATCTCCATCCGAATCTAACAGGATTAAGTGGATAAGGCGGCGCTTTTTTTTTCTTTTTTTACGTTTCCAGACAATTACCTTTTTAGAATAAAAAAAAAAGACTTCTCCCACCTTTCTGATCCCGATCAGACACAAATCAGTGCTAATCTGCGCTGCAGCGGTGGATCAGAAGGTGGGTGAATCCAGGCAGGAATCAAAGGTTGATTATATCTCCAGATTATTTCACCACTTAATCTCTCGGAAGTCTTAATTCACTTAAAATACAAAACATAAAAAAGAGGCTTTTCCGTGATATTTAGCTGTGCCGATACAGTGATTTTGGTTCTATTTGTCTTTCTCTGCCTCCACTGCCATGAAAATACATGCATAAATTGTCTTTATTGCATTTAAATAATGCAACAGGAGCCTCTATTTAAAAAAGGCTGCATATTCGTGTGGCGCTGGTTGTATTATACTTTCCCATTCTGCCTCTGCAGTGAATGCAGTTTATATACGAGAATAGGAATAGTGTTTGTATATTCAATAGGAAAACATGTATTGGGTTCAACACGGCAACAATGGAAAGCTTCCTCGCAGGATCAGATACGTGATGTATTCCGATTATAGCATTCTAACAAATTCATATTTACATGTCCCTATTCTCTCTGCAACGTTTTATCAGTCGAATCAATTTTTAAATAATTATTTTTCTCCATCGCTGCGAGTGTGGGAGTGTTGTGTTTTGTGTAGAGATATGCTGATGACCTGTCCGTGTGTGTGTGTGTGTGTGTGTGTGTGTGTGTGTGCCCCCGCCTCTTGGCCTGTGATTGGCCACGGCTAAACCCCTGCAACCCTAAAAGGATAAGCGGTGTAGATAACAGATGGAGGGAATTGCATGAGAATTTAACATGGATTATAAATGTGGCTTACTTTTTCAGGCAGAACAATGCGCTCACACATTTCTATATCACCATGTTCTACATGTATAAAGCTTTATACGTGACATTCGCCGACTCAGCATTTGATGCATATCGCTGCTCTAACACTGTGTTTACTTTACTTATTTTGTCTTTTTGATGATTGCTATGTTTGTAAAGTTACATACACGTCCATTATCCTCCTCCATGTCTCATTAAACTCTATAATATTTCACAATATCCTCCTTTGCCCATGAGAGGAGAAGGAAAATGGTCAAGGTATTTTCACCCTCATAAATTCCCCCCTCATTTTCTGAACCATTACAAAACAGCAGTGTCACCTCCCTAAACCCCTTAAACCATCACACTGCACACACTTCGCCCCTCTGTTCATTAAATCCCAGCCTTAGGTAAACTCCATTTTGGCTCAGGTCACCTCCACTTCCTGCAGCACAGAGACACACAGAAAGAGAGAGAGGGAGAGAGAGGTGAAGCCCTCTCTTTTATTACTTCATTAATTTCCTTTTATACACTTAAGGCGACATTTAATCTGGAGTTATCGCCGAAAACATGTGGGGATAAGTAACTTCTCCTTTGGCAACAAACACTAAACGAGGAATTAACCTGATATCATTCTGCACATGTGACTGCAGTCATGTCTGAGCGGCTTCGGTGGGTAAAAGCAAAGGTTGACCAGGCTTCCAGACAGATGGCGCATCATCAGCGCTCAGATGCCGCTCCACCATCTTTAACGGCCTGTTACATAACAGCTCTACTTCACAGTTTCCTAAACCTGACGCACCCACGACACTCGCAGGTCGCCGACGCTGTCGTAATCTCCAAAAATGACACGCCAGGTTTAGTGTATGTGTACAACACACACACACACACACACACACACACACACACACACACACACACAC
>JAFBJT010112338.1:52842-57842 GCA_016785325.1 Chascanopsetta lugubris
TCCTCCCCCGCCCTCCCCCCCCCCTACCCCCTCCTCCCCTGGACCCCTCTACCTCACCGGAAACCTCCCACTAATTGGACAGCCCCGCCCCCTCGTCACAAAGCTGGAGCCCAAATAAGATTAATGAGCAGAAGCGTTTCTGTGGCCCGCCCCTCTCCTCTGCTCCTCTTGGCAGCGCTCTCTCTCAGACTCTTAGGGAAATTTCTTGCTTGGTCATGTTTGTAAACAAAAGCTGGTCCGAGGCGCCACCTCTGACGCGGCGACTCAGCAGATTCTCCGTGACGCTAATCTCAGCATTCCTGTCTCGTCTCTCCTCAGGTTACGGGCACGCCGCTCCGGGCACCGACGCAGGGAAGGCATTTTGCATGTTCTACGCCGTCCTGGGGATCCCTCTGACTCTGGTCATGTTCCAGAGTCTGGGCGAGAGGATGAACACGTTTGTCAAGTTCCTGCTGAAGCGCATCAAGAAGTGCTGCGGCATGAGCATCACCGAGGTCTCCATGGAGAACATGGTGACCGTGGGCTTCTTCTCCTGCATCGGGACGCTGTGCATCGGCGCCGCTGCCTTCTCCCATTACGAGGACTGGAGCTTCTTCCAGTCCTACTACTACTGCTTCATCACCTTAACGACCATCGGCTTCGGGGACTTTGTGGCCCTTCAGAAGAACAGGGCCCTCCAGAAGAAGCCCTTGTATGTGGCCTTCAGCTTCATGTACATCCTGGTGGGCCTGACGGTCATCGGGGCCTTCCTCAACCTGGTGGTACTGCGCTTCCTGACCATGAACAGTGAGGACGAGCGGCGGGACGCCGAGGAACGCGCCTCGCTGGCGGGAAACCGGAACAGCATGATCATCCACATCCAGGACGAGACGCTGCCTCGCGGGCGGCGGCGGCGCGAGCCGTACCGGGCCGAGGTGACCACGGACCTGCAGTCGGTCTGCTCCTGTATGCACTATCACTCGCATGACTTCGGCAGCTCTGGGGGAGGGGTGGGGGGGATGGGCTGCGCCTTATCCCATCAGAACTCGTTCAGCTCGCAGCTGAACCCCAACCAGTACTTTCACTCGCTCTCCTACAGGATCGAGGAGATCTCGCCCAGCACCTTGAAGAACAGCTTCTTCCCGTCGCCCATCAGCTCGGTGTCTCCGGGTCTCCACAGCTTCACGGACAATCACCAGCTCATGAGGAGAAGGAAGTCCATCTGAACCCTGACACATCT
The DNA here is from genome assembly GCA_016785325.1 of Chascanopsetta lugubris. Lineage (NCBI taxonomy): Eukaryota > Metazoa > Chordata > Actinopteri > Pleuronectiformes > Bothidae > Chascanopsetta > Chascanopsetta lugubris. Next base: position 54,062 of record JAFBJT010112338.1, read on the forward strand.
TTTATACACAAGGTCCAACATCTCCAATGCTGCTCCTCACCAAATCTCATCCCAGCACTTTGTCCCTGTTTGGTGGAGTGTAATATAAAGGAGTATGAACAGAAGGAGGCGCTCGTGTCGGACGGAGAGTACGGACACATGGGGAAGCAAAGCATGAAGCATGGATGTCTATTTTTTCAGAGATTGCTCCATTTCAAGAAACACTGAGACCTTCCTTATTACATTTACAGTAAATTGATATATATTAACTTTGGTTTCATACCAAACGATGCACACTTGGGAAAATGCTATTTTTCAAAAAGGGAGTTTGCTTGTTTGAAAGTGTTGCCGTTACGTACGACTCCATTGCCTCACTGCAGACAGAGTTTAAAATGACTTAAAGCATCAGGTATTGTTTTCTATAAGCAATCATAAACTTCAACGGTTCCTCCACATTAAGCCAAACTATTGTTGCCAATATTAGCATGTGCATTCGATGTCATTTACGTAACTGTGCCATGGTTTCGTGACATTCTTTGGTCCGTTATCAGAACAGATGTGTGACGGGCGTCTGTTTGTCTTTGACTCAAAGGATCATGCTGCTGTTTTGACTCCTCCCCCTGACTTCCATCTTATCTCGACACACAAGCTTTAACGTAGAACACAGAGTTCCTTACAATTAAGAGAGATGAGGGAAAACTGCCATCACCCCGAATGATTATGTAAAGTTTATATCCAACCAGTACGCACAGGCTCCAATATTCAAATGTCTTATTGGCATAACTTTATCATAAACCACAAAGCCTAAGAAGCTAACAAGGACAGGGTTAATTGTGAGCTGTCAGTTAAATGACCAGAATGCATTGCTGCTGAAAAGGTTCCCCCTAAAAGTTGGTAACAAACTAAAAATTGATCCCTCAGCATTATTACTTCACATCCTCAGCAAAAGAACACTTTGGTAGCCTGGTCAGTTAGACATGACTCAGCTTTTCTTCTCTTCTCAGTGAAGTCAATGCAATCTGAGTGGACAAAGCTCCCAGACGGTCAGAACAGTGAATAATCAAAGTTTAACTTTAGAAAAGCTGAAGCTAATAGTTATGGAGACAGAGTACGTGGACATGAAGAAATGGTAAAGTATTCTGACCCTAAACAGCAGGACACCACTGAAACACGACTTACAATACAATAAACAAAGTATAGCTGCTGCCGCGGTTGAGACGTATGGAAACGCTGTAGAGCTCAGGATGAGTTGAGGAGCCGGACATCATCATGGTAAGCTAAGATTTATGTTTTATGGGAAACATCTTATGTTGATTTTACGTGACATTTTGTATATTATGGCATAGTTTGGGGCAGGTGGTCAGGAATACAACAAACATTGTCGTTTGATCACAAGGTGGAATTTTTTAAATAGCATTAATTCAAAGTGCAATTTAACTTGTCTGTCTGACTTCAGGAGCAGAATCAATTCAAAGGACACGATCGCTCTTTTCAAAGTCACTGCAGAGTACGTGAAGCTGATCCTGAGTCAGATTGGACCAAACCACTGAGACCGGGAGACTAAGAGATCTCAACCCACAACTTCTGAGGTTTGGACAATGAAATGTAAACATGTAAACAAAGTTAATATATATCTAAATTCATATCAGGGGACAGCAGGAGATCATCATAGCAGCAGCATGGTCCTTTCAGTGTCTGTAAAATAGCAGAGGAAGAAAAGTGAAATGAGATCTGATAAGTGCATGAACTGTGTGATGAAAGGGGAAATGATTTCTTAATAACTTTTAAAGTATTTTAATGGTAAATAGTCTAAATGACTGATTTACCACATCAGCTGTTTGTGTTGCCAAAGCCCGGCCGCTCTTAAAGGGAAACACTTTAGTTGCCTGCTCTCTGATTTATCATTCATAGGTAATGTACAATGATGTTTGTTCTCAGGTTTGAATGAAGAACTCTACTTCTTGTTTTTTCTGTTTTACTCCTCAAACAAACACGGTCCCAGACATACACACTTAATCCTCCACATGACACAATGTACATATATGAATCCTCACTTCTAATTCTGAGTTCTATGGGAATGTGACTGAGATGCATCATCTCATGGAGGCAGAAAGGCCCAAACTGTTTGACCCTGATGTTGATTATCGGCCTGTTTTAAAGCCCCAGCCTTTTCCGGTCACAGCTGCTTCGGCAGGGCTTTCACACTGGCGGTGAACTGGCACGGTTCCAGCCTGAAAAGGTGGTTCTCAGCAGAACCAAAAATTGTGGTTCTCCCATGGGAACCATGACATCATCATTTGTCATGTTATATAAGTGATATCAGCATGTCCCCAGCCATTCTATTAGGGGGGCACCAAGGATCAAGTTAATCTTATTTAATAAAATGATCTATATAGCGCCATATCACAACAGAGGTCATGTAAGGTTAAACAAACAAAAAGCCTTGTGTTATTTATCCTATTTACATGACTCCATGTCCTTTCTGTCTCGACATGGCTGCAGTTTCAATTTTCTTTCGCTCTCTGTATTGCACAATAGAGTGTCGACCCGATGCGTGCACACACACACACACACACACACAGATACACACACACACACACACACACACACACACACACACACACACACCTTCCCAGGGAAACACTGTTTATCTTTACTTCCGCCTGTGTAGCGAGGAATAACGTCCTTCCTCTTTGGTTCCCTTTTACCTGGTTTGCAAGAAAGCACCATGGTTCTCAGGGAGCCGGAACCAGAACCGTGGCGGCTCCCTGCCGGTGTGAAAGCCCCCTCACCACCCTCCAGCTCCCCAGCAAGGCCACATTTATCTGCTGAACATGATTTGTAAATGCATTCTTGTCTGTAGATGTATATTTAAATATGTATTGTTTGCAAAGGCAGGAGCAAAGGTGAGCTGTTTTACGTTGGCTCCACCCCCAGCTGGTTTTTATTCCCTTGGAGAGTTTTTGCTTTTCTGAATCAGTGGATCTCTGCAGATCCCTGGACCTCAGCTTACAGGAGGCGTTACCTTCAGTATTGCTTTGCAGCTTAGTGTTGAACAGGCTTCTATTAATTTCCTGCATAGCTGAGCATGGCTCGCCAGTTGAATGCCACCCTGTTTGGGCGAATGCTGAAATGCCATGGTGAGGAGGGTAACCAGGCATGGAGTCAGAGATAAGCCCGAGCAGCATTGTTTCATTATTGGAACTAAAGCGGCTTATCACAAATATCCTGTACAATATGTTTATAACAACCTTTGGAATAAAATGGCCTTTTCATGGCTGAGATGCATAATTATGTATTTTTACACATTAGCATATGTGCCTTGAAGAAACAGTAGTCGGTGTTTCTGTTGAAGTTGGCACGTTCAGACATGATGGATGCAGATGATGTGTTTGCGCTTCAGCGGCGTCGCAGAACCGATTCATATAGAAACTCAATATCTGATCAATAACTGAGACACACAGCCAGAGCCAAAGCAGACAGAACCACTTCCTGTCTTATCTCACAATGAATTCAAAAAGACAGTCAATGCAACTTGTTTTTTATTGTTTCTACTTTTGGACAAACTCACAGAGGAAACAGCTGAGGTCTAGTGAGCGTCTTCATTTCAAAGTCTGTTGATTCTGCCGATTAAACAATATTCTGTCACATCACACTGGGGAAACATATGATACATCAACCACTTGCTAATGTGAAGTGATAATGACACCTGTACACTCAGGTGTTAATGACGGATATGTAAATCTGTCATCCGTTGTTATGAAGGTATATTTGTATATACCTTGTTATATATATCTATATT
>JAFBJT010112338.1:62842-64353 GCA_016785325.1 Chascanopsetta lugubris
TTCTTTTACTTCCTTATTGTCTTCATCTGTCTGCACCAGATTTTGCCCCTTTGGGAGAAACCTCTGATAAAACAATATTAGAAAAGCAATGACCATCAGTCGGTGGCACTAAGTTTGTCAGACACTGGCTTTGTTTTAACATGATGTTTGAAACCCTGATGTTTTTAGTGACACTGGTGGATTGTCATCAGACCCCACAGCATTGAACTGTGGATCCACTTCAGGCAGTGACTCAGCACTTTTGACCTTTAATGGCCCAAACAAAGCCCCCAGTGGTCCCGGCAGTTGATGGTGGATCTGGCCTAAATATGACAACACAGATTGGGGGCCTCTGTTAGCCGACGTGCTGAGTCACTGTGCTTTACCTCCTGGCCTGGATGACCTCTTTGAATATGAGCTGAGTCTGTTGTCATGTGGTATGGAACACAAGGCGCGATCAATGGTGATGTGAATCTGCTCGACGAAGATCTGTCTCCGTTTCAGCAGTGCAGTTTTCCGTCGTCATTTGATTACTTTTTAATCCTTGTAATTGTAAAAAATTGGCATGAAAATAGTTTTCATGCATTTCCAAACTGAAAGAGTCCTCAGAGGCAGTGGCGTGTGGTGCCTTCCCACCACAGAGGTCATGTGTCACATGTTCAGTCAGATTGCGGACTGATATCAGCCCTGTTGTCCGGTGGCCCCCCTCCGCTCGGCTCGGCTTGGCTCGGCTCTGTGGCCTGTGCGGAGCAGCTGGATGTTCAGTGGGTGGGAGAATGAGCAGGCAGCTTCCCCTTTTATCCCCTCCCACTCTGCACTAATTATACTGTCAGCCACGCGCGTCAGGCAGCGGGGAGGGCGACACAATAAGAACAGAGGCAGAGGGGCGGCGAGGCCTCCTCACGGCGCCAGGCCTGTAATTTACCATCTTAAATGATCATGTAAGAGGAGCCAAGTTGTTCTGTGGGGGGGTCGACTCCATCACACCCATGATGGGATGAAGCTTCGCAATAAGCAGGTGCTGACATGATGCCATGTTTGTGGAGAGGCAGAGGAAGCGGAACCAGAGGACCAGACCAGGAGAGGAGCGTCCTTAACCCTCACGCATTACCACGGGCATTTTGGTCCAAATGAGCAGATTCCACCTCTCATGGGGAGTTTTGAAATAAAACTTTTTTTTTTTTTACTAGACAACCAGGACACTGAAACAAAAGTACTAGCTTCATGGTTTCAGAAATGCTGTGATGTAAAGGCTTTTAAATTGATTAATCTCATCACTTTATGCACTTTATGAAATAATGTTAATAATAATAATAATAATAGCACTGGTGATAACATCCACAGTGGAAGGATCTTGACAGACAATAGACACATTAATTTCTTGCAATTACTTGATGATATATTCCGGATAATTATAATATTTTTGGACTGTACTTTGTTAAAAGGCAAAGTGACTGTCCATTTAAAATAACTAATAGAGTCAATAATTTCAAGTGGAAACATTTATTAGATATACATTTATAAACACAATA
>JAFBJT010112338.1:68218-78218 GCA_016785325.1 Chascanopsetta lugubris
GGTAGGAGAGAGAGAGAGAGAGCGAGAGTGTGAGAGAGAGAGGGAGAGAGAGAGAGAGAGAGAGCAAGAGAGAGAGCAGGAATAGAATCCAGAGCAACTGATGGAGAAAAATATGGCTCAAAAATACATTTGTCCTTTAATTTAACGTGACATAAATCCTGGTAACAGGCGAACACCTGGGCGGCACCGGAGCCGGAACCGTGAGTGGTTCAAAATGGGATGAATGTATATGGACTGGTTCCCGCTATTCTGCAAGAATAGAGGCCACGCCCACTTTTCCTCACACTTTGTGCGCTTCACAGTGAAGCACACAGTGAAAATGATGAACCCAGTCAATCGTAGCATGTCTAATTTGCTTAGCTTTTGTAACAGCCGGGTTTACTCTTTTGCAAAAACAAACAAAGAAACAAAATGGACTTTTATTGTTTATGCAGAACAGGAAGTTGCGTGATGGCCCGATATCACAGTCGCCTGGAGATAAGAATCAGAATAAACCGTAGATCCCTGAGGAGAAATGAGGCAAACAAAGACACAAGGAACCAAACTGCTGCTCTGCTGCTGAACACGCCGCCAGTTCCATATATACACATACATATATACATACATATATACATACATATAAACACATATTCCACCTTATGAAATAAACAGGATGGTTCTGGTACATGTGTGGAGTGCAAAGATCAGCTCTTTTCAGAGCCACGTCCTCGAGGCAGAGCCGATGGGAGAGATCTCGGCGAAAGCCGCTCGTACGTGCACTTGAGTGAAACATCGCCGATGCCTCGCGAGTTTCTTCAATCTGCAATTACACAGGCTACATCCACTCGACGGATTTCATGAGGCGATGTGTTTGGCTCAGCTGTTTTCCCTCACGCTGTTTTGCGGCCTGATTGCGTCGCTCCAGATGTAAAATCCGTGACGGAACATGGCTGAGTGGTAATTACTTACGGTGTGCGCATAATCCGGGCCGCGGCCCGCTCACGTCTTTGCCCGGCTCAGATGGTGCATTACGGGGGCCGACGCGCCCCCCCGCCCCCCCCCCTCTCTCTGGCCGCTTTGATCGTGACATGGGAACGTCCTGATTCGCGCTGCCTCCATCAAACACTGACTCCAGGTCAATGAGGTAAAAGTGACCACCCACGTTTAGAAAGAGCGGATGAGGCTGATAGTGAATTCATGTGTACATCCATGTACGCCTGAGGGGAGGTGATGGAGCTAACGAGAACATGCGTGTGTGTGTGTGTGTGTGTGTGTGCGTGTGTGTGTGTGTGTGTGTGTGTGTGTGTAGGGAAGCAGAGGATTCGTCTCACCACACTCCTTCATGGGCTCATCAGACCAGTCCTTACAGTCCTTCACGTTGTCACACACCTTGCTGCTGTCGATACACTCTCCGTTCTTACAGCGGAACCTTCTGGGGCCGTCACACTTTGTAACTGCGGTGAAAATAAGGAGATGAAGATACGGACTTTCTGTGCATTTACAGGTTTTCACTGGTTAAACGATGAGCGGGTGAATTCAAAGATTTCTTTTCCATTTCTACTGAATATGATGAGAAAAGAGGGAGAGTATGAAATGATCTTATTAATGTGTTAATGAGTTCAAAAACATGGATCGATGACTGATGAATGAGCCTCTTATATTGACATTAGGCGCAGATCCCCTCGACAGAGGCGGCCATGTTGGACCACCATGTGTTCACAGTTGCGCAGAATGGACAAACTGAACATCTTTTGACTTTGCTGAAGACAATTTGACAATATGGACAAGCACAGTCGATGCTTTGGGTGAGATTCATTTGAGGCAAAGCGGTAGTTGGTTGTTTTGTTTTTGAAAGGTATCGTTTCGATGAATAATGGAACAAACGAAATGATACAAAAGGAACAAGTCGACTTTAACCGACTTCACCTTCTTGTGATTTGTCACAATGACTTGACGTTCGCGCGTTTGTTTCTCCCATTTAAAAACAATAACGGTCACTGGGTGGACTTTGTTGCCATGGCTACCTCCCCTTCATCCAATCAGGTGGTCTCCTACCGTTCACGCAGCCGGCCTCGTCGCTGTAGTCCGGACAGTCGTGGACTTTGTTACACTGCTTGGTGCCGTGGATACAGGAGCCGTCACCGCACTGGAACTCATCGGGTCGACACGTGAGCAACGCTGTGAGAAACACACACACACACACACACACACACACCCGTGAGATTGATGAGATTAAAGTAAATGTCATATATGGATTGTGTCTATGAGATGACAGAAAGTCCAATAACACGTAGACAGTCGAGTGTTATTGGACACGAGTGAATACAACTGCTGCCAGTACAGTAAAAACCCAGTGGAAAAGAAAAGTAGGCACATATTTATTCACTGTCTGCAGAAAGTATTAATCCAGTGTGTGTGTGTGTGTGTGTGTGTGTGTGTGTGTGTGTGTGTGTGTGTGTGTGTGTGTGTGTGTGCGTGCAGCTAACGGCATTTGAGTTTGCCTGCTCTAACAGCAGAGGGCAGGTTTATTTAACTCATTCGTCTTTTTAACCGGCTCTTTAATTATTCACGCGCTGAGCTCTGGAGCCGCTCTGCCGAGGGAACACAAGCAGCCGTGATCAATGACTGTGCAGAACAACAAAAACAAAAAAGATCACGCTATCAAAATGAATACACGCGGCGGATCACACACGGAGCCGAATGCACAGTGGGTGAGCGCGCGCACACACACACACACACACACACACACACGCACACAAACATATACACACACGTTAAACAATCAAAGTAAAAGGCGCTGATTCAGAATTCTTCCGCTCACGTAAACAAACGTTTGTAACAAACATATGTTAATGCTGGACTCGGCAAAGTGTGAAAGACATAATCCAGACTTTGCTGATTCTTACAGGCACATGATTGGGATCTGAGCTCGGCTAATTAAGATTATGAATGGTAATAATCATAGAGCGCCATCTGTGGAGGTGGAGGCAGAGGGGGGGGGGGTGAGAAGCTTAGACTTAGTGTGAAGAGCATTGACGTCTGAATTGACTTAGTGGCCGAATGCTGGTACTGCAACTCCCATTTCGCCCAAAATGACTTCTTCCCATGAGATAATATTGAAAATCAACTGATTTATTGTTTTTGTTTTTTTAACTTAATCCGTCCAATTGGTTACATATCCCTAAAAATGTACCTGTTATTAATATCTGACTCCATCCAAGTATAAACATTAAAGTCAGACTGTATCCAGTTTTTGGGTTTGGACAGTATTTGATATCACTCTGAATCGCAATTAGCTATTGAACACATTCATATGAGGTGTGACTGTGATGATTTCATCTTTATTTTTGTGTGCGAATGTAAAAAACTGTGTGTATGTGTGAGACCAGCTTCTCTCTGCACGTGTCAGTTAAAGCCTCGTGAAAGTGTGTGTGTGTGTTGTGTGTGTGTGTGTGTGTGTGTCATCACCATGTGCTTGTGCCATGTCATATATACTGTGTGCGTGATGGCGCTTTCATGGTGCTAAGCAATGCGTGTGTGTATATGTGTGTGTGTGTGTGTGTATATGTGTGAAGAGGAGACCAGATGGGAGTCCGTCTGATGAAGGACCTTCACAAACACCAACCCCCCCCCCCCCCACCCGATGAAGGACCTTCACAAACACCACCCCCCCCCCCCCCCACCCAACACACACACACACACACTCACACAGTGTTGCATGGCAACACACTCTACGGATCACCCAGATAAAGTTTGCATTGATCTTCAGTCGTTTGTTGGTGAAACCAGATTTGTCAAACAATCAATGGCTACAGTAAACAACATGTTTCCTCGGAGCAGGCTCTTTGTTCCACTGCTGCTCAACAGCGCAACACTGATCTTCATCCATGAAAGGCCGAGGCTGCTGATTATATATGTTTTTGCGACGACAGTTTATGGATAATCGTTTGTATTTACATCAGGAGCAGGTCCACCATATGGAGGCGGCCATGTTGCACCACCATGTTTTTACAGTAGCCCCGAAAGGACAAACTAAAGAGTGCTCCATTAACACTTTGAAGTGTCTTCACACAATGGGAAATGTGTCACTTCTAAAACACTTGTGGTGAATATATATATATATATTTCCAGACCCTATTATTTTAAACAGAAATGCAAAGCGTAAATATTAAAAAATATAATTTTGTACAATTGCTAAAAATGTTTAAATATATTTTATTGATTTATTATAATAATAAAAATAATAATAATTTATATCTGCCCATGGAAATTTCATCTCAATCTCACGCTCTGGACCTTTCAATCAACAGCAGCATCGTCCAGTCACCTCCATTCACACAGTCGCCAGGTTAAACTTACGGCAGTTCGCTTCGTCAGACTTATCCTTGCAGTCAGCGTCTCCGTCACACTTCCAGTTCATGTGGACACACTCCCCACTCCCACACTGGAACTCGCCCACGGGGCAGCGAGGCTTCTGGGGCTCGGTGCGGCGGCTGCATCGCTCCATGGACTCGTCCGACTTGTCCTTGCAGTCCGGGTCGCCGTCGCAGCTCCACAGGGCCGGGATGCACTCCGAGTCATTGCAGCGGAACTCGTGCTGACCACAGGAGGGCGCCGAGCACTTCTCCTCGTCGCTGGCGTCGCCGCAGTCGTCGTCGCCGTCGCACACGTAGATGGGCGCCAGGCATTTGCCGTTGCGGCAGTGGAAGTCTTTCGAGGGGCAGGCCTTCGCATCTGGAGGAGGGAGGAGAACAGCAAAGGTCAATGGTTGGAGCATAGGACCCAGATTGTTACCGGGGGCCAAACAAACTTATACCAAAACCTGTTGTTACCACTCGATGAAATCATTGAACATTTTTATGGGCTTATTTATTGATTTATTATCCATTTTATCTTTACACCAGTAACAATCACTCCGAACATCATTTTATCAAGAAACTCAAATGGATGTGAGAACAACATAACTTTATAATCAGTCATGATCAAAAGTCAGTCAAGAAAATAATGTAATATAATTTTAAAAATATGTAGACAATACCAGTTCATTTGAATGAATACAAAAAACCCCCTTATGCTCGGAGATACAACCCCCCCCCCCTAATTTCAAAAGCTAATTGGGAAGTGGGACTTTTATTTTGAAGGCTAAAAATGTGCGGTGAATGGAGGCTAACGGGCTCAGCTGGGCTTGATCGGGCTCCACCCTGGCATGTAAACATCAAGCATGACAGAATCACGCACACAGGAACCAGGAAGATATTTCAAAATAAAAGATTCCAAGCTTCACGCATCAAACACTGACTCTCGTACTCGACTTTCCATGTGAAACACCCGGGTCTGCTTCAGACTGTTCTATCGATCCCTCTGTATAGAGGAGGCTTTGGCTAATAAAGCAAACAGAAGAATACATCTTTTCCACGTCCTTCTGGCTGCAGACGTCAGCGCATGTGGGAGCAGACGAGAGAGAATGGGAGTTGGAGGACAGATGTAGTAAACTTATCGCTGCATATATTCAAACTCCTCGTGGGAGTGGGAATATATGAAGCGATATGTTTCCTTCTCATCCTCTGGAGATGGAACCAAGTGTCGGCAGAAAAAAAAAAGGAAAAAAATGAAAAATTCCGTGCGCAGATGAGCTCAAGGCAACTCCTCATCTCCCGACTTTGCTCTGGGGTTTCCGGAGTCTGTCGAGAGTTTGAAAGTTTGATCTGAAGTCAATGTGGAAGCTGTGCATGGAGCGGAGGCTTTAAAGCTCATGTTCCTTGAAAAGGTGGTGGGTGGAGGAGGAGAGAGAGAGAGAGGATGGAGAAGGTGGAGGAGGGACACAAGATAAAAATGGGGCGGGGGGGGGGGACTTGCCACAAGGGGGCAGCGCACAGGATGACGTTTCCCAAACAAACGCCATCTTAATCATAGATTATATACAGAGATCGACGACATCACAGTTTCCTTGGAGCGCTGCTAAAAATGAATGGTTTGCCCTCTGGTGGCAGACTCTGGTATCGTTAGTCCATCTCTGTCATGCTAAATAATGGAACAGATCGCTACAAGCAAGTTTGCGCTGAACGCAAACTGCAAAACGTGGCGAGTGCTTGTGCCCGAAATATATTTTGACCTGTGTGAGTGTTTGTGTGTTTGTCAACATGCTGATTTCATCTTCCACAGCAGCTCAGGGCGTCAGACAGGAGGGAAATGATCCAGAATAGGACAAATTCCATTTTCGGCGTTGCGCTGAGTATGTGTGTGTGTGTGTGTGTGTGTGTGTGTGTGTGTGTGTGTGTGTGTTTCACAATATTTTGCCCCCATATCCCTACAGTGACATTATCTAATTGTAGCCAGGATGGACAAATCAATTTGAGTCGTGTAATCTGCTAAAAAAACACAACAAAAAAACCCACTTTGAAGCAACTCTTCTCTCTGGGCGACCGACATGAGACCCCCCCCCCCCCCCCCCCATCCCCCACCCTTCCCTCCCTCTCCCAAACATGGGGAATGCCAAGGGGACTCATTATGATAATGGGATATCGGATTGGGCGACCGACATGAGACCCCCGCGCCCCCCCCCCCAACCCCCACCCTTCCCTCCCTCTCCCAAACATGGGGAATGCCAAGGGGACTCATTATGATAATGGGATATCGGATTCCCTGCTAGCTATTACTGCTAGCATGCTAATCATCCCCCACTCAAATCTGGGTAATTTAATTAACATGAGCACGTAAACAACATCAGCAGCCTCAGCAGCAGCAGCCTCAGCAGCAGCAGCAGCAGCAGCAGCATCCCCGGCAGAGGCTCAGGTGTTTCAGGGGTCACATGGGGCGTTCCCGTAAACAAACTTTGTTGTTTGTTTTTTTTTTCCATAAAAAGTTTCTGTGCAAAACAGAGAGAAGCTTTTTGCTAATTAATATCATTAACCTTCTGGCATGCTCCAAGGGGGTGACAACAAATCGCACCTTTGATTTTATGTTGTTATTTTTGTTTTTTTCAGTTGTCTTTTAAAGTTGTAACTTTGCGCTCATTACGGTCTGTTCATCGCGGTGCTACAGTGCTAGCATGGGCTAAGCAGCTTGTAAGCACGGCTCCCGTCGGGATGGAGAGCTGCAAGAGAGATCGCCCACTCGCTCTCCTCCCTCTACAGAAACAGGCAGGTGGGCTGCGATTGAATTTGTGTCTTGTGGATAAAAACAACTGTGGAAGTCACAGGGGCTCAGTGAATATTAAAAGCATCCTTTGTTGTGTTCCCAGAGAAATCACAGTGTTTGGCTTCAGGGGCCTGCTTTGTTTCTGACTCCAAGACGATTACACCTGGAGAGAGGCCATTGTTGTAAAAAATAAATAAATAAATAAGATAAAAAAACAGTTGACCCAAAACTCTCTATATAGAGGAGGATTTGTTTATCCCACTACGGGGAAATTCAATTTTTCTTTCGCTCTACTATTCATTTACATGCTAAGTTGTAATTGTTTTACATGCGGTTAAAGACACACACAGACGATACATGCACTGAGGGAGAGATGTTAGAGTGAGGGGGCTGCCATAGGGGGTTTGGTGCCTTGCTCAAGAGGAGGAGGTGCTGGCACCTCTGCAGCCACCAACCTCCACACTTGGTCCGCCCGGGATTTGAACCGGCGACCCTCCAGCTACAAGCATGCGTCCTTACCGACTGAGCTACTGCCGCGGAGAGAGGCCATAGTATGAGCGTTCTCGCGGAGGGTGCTGAGCTGCAACGTGCAACTTCACCACTAGATGTCACCCTAGTATATCCTGCACACTGTACCTTTAATGTCTATGATGGATCGGCAGGATCAGGGTCATTCATAACTTCAAATGGAACCAGCTTCTTCACCATTCATCCATCCATCAAACCATTCACCCTTCCATCCATCCATCCATCCATCCTTCAACTCATCCATTCAACCATCCCTCCAATGACCCATCCATCCACACATCTATCCATCCATCAAACCATTCACCCATCCATCCATTCAACCATCCAACCATTCACCCATCCATCCACTCATCCATCCACCCATCTATTCAATCATCCAACCGCCCATCCATCAATCCATCCCTCAGTCATGGAGTAAACCAGCTTAACAGAAATTCATTTCTCCATCTATTTTACTGCAGCTCTGCCTTGAGCACGCCTCAGTATTCCCACCACAGTTGGTATATGTGCCCCTGTTGGTGACTTTTGGAACTACCGCTTATTCTACTTCACCGGTGAACCTCCGATTGAAGGCACATTAGAGACCCATCGTTAAGATGCCTGAACCTTTACCTCCAATCCGATGTCTCTCTGGATGTCTGAACTCCTCATCCAACCGCCCCCTGGATACCAACGTAACTGCCTTCTAGTTTTATCTAAATAGTTTTAAAAGTACTTACCCCCCCCCCTCCTGAAAAGCAGTAACATGAATATCTGATTCTACCCTACACCCTTGGTTGGAGACATTAGAGTAAATGTATAAACATAATGTGCAAAAACAAAAGGCCATCTGCCTGATCCCTGAGGCAGCAGACATTACAGCCATCTTGTTTCAAAAAGCAGGATATTTCCAGTGGCCTCCTCCATCACTGAAACATCCCATAATACACACAGTGCTTGGTGAATCCTGGCTACATCGCCGCTGACACACACACACTGGGCTTGATGAGTCAGTGGAAGGCAGCCACTGGGACTAAAAAACAATTCTACAGGAGGAGGCGGAGGAGGAGGGGGAGGGGACTGGAGAAAAGGGGGAGGAGCTCGGGGAGCTGGTAGATCTATTGATAAGTGTGAGAGCAGCGATGCCCTTTGCCACCTGAAGGGATCCATCACTGGAACAAGAGGCGGGCGAATCTCCAGGCGGATAAAGTGGGAAACAGATTCCAGATGGGCGTGGCCACCGAGGCAGGAAGCGATGAGTCATCCTTTTATCCTTTAAGAGGTTCAAATATAGAAATCAGATCCTCTTTCCGCTGGGTCTCGACAGCTGCAGCAATTAAACATCCGCCCAAGGGACTATTCCACCAATTACAATTTCAAATAGGTAATCTGTAACAGATTACATCTGGACATTAACCTTCCCGACCCGCAGGTGAATGTGTTGGACTCGGACTCTCGGTGCATCCATCCACACGGCCCACGAGTGGACAGCTAATAGATGGAGCAGAGAGATAGGGCACAGCTCATTGACCTTGATCTGAAGGACGATTGAACTCTCCCTATAGGCTGTGTGTGCTTGTCTAAAGCAAGCAGGCATTGCAAGTGTGCGCGCGCGCGCGTGCGCACACACACACACACACACAACACACACGCACACACAAAACATATGTAATCTCTATGACGGCACCTTTAAAGAGGAGTCTACCTAGTCGAGATGTGGTACCCTACATATCCAGTTCATACACACACATACACAGACACATAAACAGACACACACACACACACACACACACACACACACACACACACACACACACACACACACACACACACACACACACACACACACACACACACACACCTCGTTCCAACCTTTGTCTATGAGTCACTGGGTTTAACGTTTCTGGAGCGTGGAATCCAATCAGACGCTGGTCTAACATGTCGGCCAGTGAGCCATGATGTGTGTGTGAGCGTGCAACACACACACACACACACACACACACACACACACACACACACACACACACACACACACACACACACACACACACACACACACCTGCAAACCTTAGTTCACCAGGTGCTCTGGTGGAAAGACAAGCTGAAGTTCACAGATTAAGTCTAACATCAGGGAAAGTGCTACAGAGTCAACACTCAGCTGAGACTGCAGCAGCTGAGGGCGAGCAAGAGAGAGAGAGAGAGGGGGGCACCACAGCTAATGGTCTGTGGAGGAGACAAGCAACATATTCATCTACTGTAAAGAATATCAATACTGTACGTATGCGCCTTATTGTTCACGCTGCATCATCAATAACAGCGGTCCGTGTTGAGTGGAGCATGCCTGCTGCCGTCAGATACACAAGCTGTAATGTAAACA
>JAFBJT010112338.1:83218-85718 GCA_016785325.1 Chascanopsetta lugubris
AGCAGGGGTGAGAACGGCATGTTTCAAAAAGGGAAGTGAATCCTCTCGGGGTGTGTGGTAGAATTAATGTGTTTGCGGGTGGTGCCATATTATATATGCAAACTTGACTCTGCAGAGTGTTACACTCATTATGAAAACATTCATCAACATGCCAACATCTAAACGTACAATGTGTAGCCGCGGCCTCTAGGGGGCTCTCAGTCAGAAACAATAACAAAAAGGCTGGCCTGGATTTGAGGATGCCGTGATGCAGTGAGAGATCAGGGAGAGGTTTCTGTTACACAGTGGTGTGTGTGTGTGTGTGTGGGGGGGGGGGGGGGGGGGAGGCTGGGGGGGGGGGGGGGGGGGCAATCTGCAACTTCACCATGGGACCATGCGCACTGTACCTTTAAAGTAGCTCGTGGTTCACAAGGAATGTCTGTGGTTTAGTGGCTTTTGAGTTATATCAATGAACTGATGGAGAGGTGATGGAGGTCATGGCAAGGATTGTACACTTTGTCTGCAAATTTAAAGGTGCAGTGTGTACTTCTAAAAAATATTACAAAACAATTAATAATAACATTTTAATGAACTTACAATCACCTAAATGTTTAATCCCCCCCCCCCCCATTACCCCATTTTTGGACGTTATAATGAAAAACTGCCCCAAATTATATATTTAAAAAACAACCACTGCAGTTTAGACAACTATTCTAATTCAGTTGGGTCTTCCCTCATAATTCTGAAAACAGTGGGTTGTAGAAAAGGTAGAGACTGGTCTGTTGCAAAGCTGCGGCTGTTGTTCCGCACTCACGCTGGTCATTTGTTTCTCTCTCTCTCTCTCTCTCTCTCTCTCTAATGTCAAGAATCAATTTTACAACAATAATAAACGTAAGTGCAGCAGCATGATTAGTTTCACGCAGCACGAGCCGCCTGCTGCTCTGATTTATCATTAAACCCCCTTATTGTAAATAAATACACCAGGAGAACAGGGGAGAGAGGAGGAAGCTGCATTAATGCGTCTAATTCATCATTTCTCGTACATCCACGCGCTGATGAAGTGTGTTTCACATTAGCCAACATGCAGATTATTCTCCAGAGTATTGTTTTTAAGACTTATCCGAGATAAATGGTGATTTTATGAATGATTCTTGTCATTGTTTGTTACTACGGCAAATCCCATTCATTTTGGTGTTATTGTCGTTATGTTAAAAGGAAGACAGCCGTTTTATTTTGAAAGGAAGAGGAAGTACTTTGGGAATGAGTTGGAAAACAAAAGCGTAACACAGCAGGTATAACAAATAAAAATAAAAGATGTTCTGTTATTGGGACAAACTATGAAAAGAAATGATCCCGGAGTCAATATTAACATTGCTGTCTTCCCCCCTGCCGTCTCCTCCACTCGGCTTTGAGTGATAGTCAGTGTGCCTGTGTTGTGAGGGTGTAGCTTTGACCCTATGGCTGATTGAAAGGGGTGGGTTGTAACTATAGCTTTTCCAAAACATACGGACTCCACCTTTAAAAGAGAGAGAGAGAGAGAGAGAGAGAGTGGATGGGCCGTGTGTCGGCTGACTTTCATGTGTGAACTCAGATAACACTCGTCCTTCATGGACGCACCTGTCTGAATATTCAGCACCAGCACCTCCAGATTTGAATCACAGATCAAAGGCTGCTCTCTACTGGTGATTAAAACAGCAGGACGCACACGCACACACACGCACACGCGCGCACACACACACACACACACACACACACACACACACACACACATCAAGAAATCAGTTATCGTCCTGACCAGTATGAAATGTATCAGGACTGAATGAACCACTTCAGTGAGGAGCACATCCTCTTACAGGTCAGACACATGAAAGGGAATGGACTCCGTCTGTGATTGGCCTTCGAGTCAATAAATGAGAATGTAAAAGTCCAGGCGCTGAGAGAACTCAAACTTTTTGAAAGCACATACTTTATGAAGGGCAGGGGGGGGCGGGGGGGGGGGGGGGGGGGAGACGCGGGGGGGGGGGGGGGGGGGGGTGGAGACGCTGTTTCTAAGCTGCATTTCTTGTCTTGATGACGTCTTCAAGCTTTAGCCAAGAGAACATGAAGCAAAGGGGGGCTGTGCGGTTTGCCATGGGGATGGGAAACAATGGAATCGAACCTGTGACCGTCTAGTTAGATGGCAACTACTCTGACCTCAGCCAAAGCTGCTGCAGTGGTGGCTGTTGCTATATGAGTAATAATAACACTAACAACAAAAACAACAACACTACTACTACTACTACTACTACTACTACTACTACTAATAATAATAATAATAATCATAAGATTTCCCCGGGTAAACAATTCCAGGTATACGTAGCAACTAATATACATGTAAGAGGGTCAATGCAATGTATTTGTTATGCACAGGAACTTAATAGACACTCACATTAAAGGTGCAGTGTGTAAGATCGGTTGGCCCCCTAGAGGTGAAGTTGCATGTTGTATCTATCACCTCACCCTCACCCTTCTGGACATGCAG
>JAFBJT010112338.1:88218-98056 GCA_016785325.1 Chascanopsetta lugubris
ATCTCACAGCACTTCTGAAACCAAGATGCTGTGTTCTTTAAGTGGAATAATAAGAAGTAACTGTGCTGCACTGGATGTGTTTTTTTTTACAGTTATTTGTACAATGTTGCACAATAAACATGTGTATATG
This sequence comes from Chascanopsetta lugubris, assembly GCA_016785325.1. Taxonomy (NCBI): domain Eukaryota; kingdom Metazoa; phylum Chordata; class Actinopteri; order Pleuronectiformes; family Bothidae; genus Chascanopsetta; species Chascanopsetta lugubris. The sequence continues at coordinate 88,349 of JAFBJT010112338.1, forward strand.
TCAATGTCTGCAATACAATGGGTTGTTCAAACAGTTTTAAAGGTATATTTCGCGTAGTTTTGTTACAATTTGTCCTTTTTTCCCCACATGATGAAATGTTGTGCTTTTGTTGTTGTTATTGTGGATGTTTGCTGTTGGTGAGACTAACTGTTGTTATCTTATCGAGCTGGGTGGGTGAGGTTGTGGGTTCAATTCCCAGCCTCTCCATCTACCCTCAGACGTATGTCGCTGTGGTTAAAAGCTTCCGCTAAATGAGATTTTTGCAATTCAGTAACCGACAGTGTGACAGGACAGGAGCAAACATGATTGGTTGATCAATTAACTGTCAAAAACCGTCTGAAAAAAAATCTGTCAATCTGTCAAACGTTCCAATTTCCTTTTCCACTCGGGCCTGGAGACACACACCATCGCACATTCGCACAACTCACCTGCGGCGCACTGCTCCTCGTCCGCTCCGTTCTCACAGTCCCGCTCGCCATCGCATCGCCATGACAACGAAACACATTTGCTGGCAGCCCCTCCGCAATCAAACTTCTCTGGCGGACATGTCTGCCGGCCTGTCGTGAGAAGAGGGGAGGGTGGAGGGGAGGATGGAGGGGGGGGAGGGAGGGGTGGCGAGGGGAGGGAGAAAAATGGTGGGAGAATGAGGGAAGAGAAGGAGGGAGGGAGAGAGCGGGATGGGAACAGGAGGAGGCAGAAGATGGAGAGAGAGGAGGGACAGGCAGTCAATGAAAACAGTTTGATAACTTAGTTACCCTGTTGCTCAAATCGATTCCCGCTCAGAGGCCGACAATTAAAGTGGACACGGAGTGGCAGCGAGACAAAGGAGCAGGGAGACTGGAACCACGACTCAGCGTGGAGCAAACACACAACGAGGGAGACGGTGGGGCCTCGAACGTGGGTTCGAGTGCTGGGATTTGATTGGGCGACAAATCAGCAAATCCTCCGGTCGTGACTCGTAAGCGGTTCGTCGGTTCAAATGAACCCGAACGGGGCAAATGATTCCAGTAATGAACAAACTGTTTTGGGGATAAAACAAATAAGAGGAGAAATGACAAAGAGAGAAAAATGAAATGATGACACGAGCAGCCGATTAATCCCGTTTAATCACCAGGAAATTAATCTGCGGCTACTTCTTGTAATCAATTAATGGCTTTAAACAACTTTTCGAATTATTCTCTGATTAAGCTTCCTGAATGTGTTGCTCTCTGTTTGTAGTCATTAGACAATTGATGACTCATGATTGTTCCTAGATGAGAAAGTAAAAGAACCCTGTTATCATTTTTCTTTATTAATAACATATTTATCAACGAGTCAAGAATATATAGGACAAGTGCTGCCATATTGGGTGAGTATGTATGTGTGTCACTTTGTCTCACACACACACACACACACACACACACACCCATATTATAAACAACAACAGGAAACGCAATGCAATCATCAAAACATACACACACACACACACACACACACACACACACACAGTGAGAAATGGTCCCCGTAGGTTAAAGCCCATTACAGCAGAAAAGGCCATTGTTCCAACACGTGTAGCTCGTGGGTTAGAGGGGGAAGAAAAATACGGCCGTTCAATCAATCAACTTTATACAGTGCACACACAACAAATCCCTGTCCATGCTTCCTGCACACACACACACACACACACACACACACACACAGTGAGGGGAATCTTGCCCCCAGATCACACTGCACTCTGGTATCAGAAATACATATTTGACCACCAACAATCGTTCCTATTGTTCTATTCATTCTCGGAATGTGTGTGTGTGTGTGTGTGTGTGTGTGTGTGTGTGTGTGTGTGTGTGTGTGTGTGTGTGCGCGTGTTGCAGCCGCAGATCAATAGCACCTCTGGGAGTTGCCTAGTCTCCGTTTTTATTCATCTAATATTTCTACTCCTTCATTTTTAACAGTACCCATACACGGTGGAAGTTGCTGCTATTCACAAGCGCTGCCCCTGGTGGCAGGAGGCTGGGAGTGCAGCTTTAAATCGTTTTCTGGATTTCCTCACATGCATTTCACGTGTTTTACAATATTAAAAAAACAACTACTTGCATTTCATTCTCCTTTGGAAGTGGACTGGGTGGAGGTCTGGACTCCTCTCTCTCTCTCTCTCTCTCTCTCTCTCCCCCTCCCTCCATCCTCTCATCCCTCTTCCTCCTCCTCCTCCTCCTCCTGCTGAATCTCAGCCTCTTGTGTAAGCATCTTTTCAACGTGTCTCCTCTAAATGAGGTTTCCCTTGGCCTTTAAAGAATAAAAGCCTCCTGCAAATCCCCTTTGAGGGACTGAATACGCAAGCACCATATCAGCACAGTCTGGGTTATTACTTTCAGGGGGGACTGAATGGACTGTATGTGAGAAAGAGTGTGTGAGTGTGTGTGTGTGTGTGTTTGATTCATAAAAGCCCTCTCCTCTACTCTGTGCGATGATGTAATTACAAACACCAATGGGAGTTCTCACATACCATGTGTGTGTTCATGAGGACGGCTAAATTACGGTTCAATCAATCTAAATGTGAGCCCCCACAGATTCTGCAATATCCCAGCAGTCTCTCCTCTGAGTGTGTTTGCTGTGGGTCAGCACATCCCAGGGAAACCATCAGAGTCCAACAACCACGCCCCCCCCCCCCACGCACACACACACATACACTCACATGAAAACACACCCCCCTCAGGGATCCAGTGCAGTAAGTGTCTCTTTGATTGACAGCTGGGTGAAAACGATGTAATTTGTCTGACCGGCCATTCGGGCCCTGGGAGTTAGAGGAGGCGGAGTCATGCATCAGCTGCCAATCAAATGAGTGAATGCAGATGAGCAGGAAGGAAAAAAGGTACCTATAGGGAGATGTCGATTACTCTAAAATAAACTCAAGCATGATTAGTCAATAAAAGTATATTAGCAACTTCTTGTGGTCAAACGTTTCAATAATAATCTGTGAATACCACACCTGTATCCACACGCACACATATAGTGCGTGACAAGTGCCATAAATATAAAGAATACAAATATATGAAAATAAATAACATGTTAGCACTTAAAATTATTATTTTTTTTTTAAATGAATAGAAATGCAAATAAATACACGAGTACATGACACCTACATAAATGGAATATTTACAAGAGAACACTTGGACCTCCCCTCTTGACCTTTACTCAAGCGAAAAAACTCGACTCCGTCCACGTCCCGCACGTCACGCACGACGCGCTAACTCGCTAACTTCTCGCCGTCGCCCCCCTGCTTCGGCCGCCTCCGACTTGTTGTGAAGTGTTGGCTAGTGAGTTGGCATTGAGCTCCCGCGCCTCCAGCCGCCTCTTTCGTCCGAACATTCAGTGTTTTGGAAACATGTGCCTGGGATGTTAAATAGCTTTCCCTGGTCCTGGGGTCAGAAAACTCATTTTGGCACATACGGTGCGATGCAGGCTGGTAATCCATCCGAAAGGCCGCAACCAGGAGTGGCGGCGACTTAGCATTTGGCTCACGTGGCCTCGCTTAAGTGCCTATTATGAGCCGGGTATAGGGGCGGACTAAGCGAGGCCTTGTATGCTAATGAACTTTTGATTAACTACCGTCTTAATTTCCCTTTACGAGGAAAGAGAAAGCCCGGGGGGGGGGGGGGGGGGGGGGGGGGGGGGGGGGGGGGGGGGGGGGGGGGGGGGGGGGGGGGGGGATTGTTGGATTGTTGCACGGCGCCACGTCCACTTCTCAGCTGCTTGTGTAGCCTCAAAGCTCCCGGGTGATTGATTCGGAGCGCTCGTAGCCATGTGGGTAAATGCTGAGATCATTTATTTATTACGAGGTGTGTGTGTGTGTGTGTGTGTGTGTGTGTGTGTGTGTGAGGCCCGGCAGGTATTACAGATAAGTCATCCCGGAGTCACTGTCTGTCACAGTGAGACGCGATGTCACAATAAAAGGCACGTGGGAGGAGAGTGTGTGATAATAGGACACATGATAAATGGGGGAGCGCACACATGATTTATCCGGTTGGAGATTAGAGTTGGATGAATGTGGAATATTTAGAGGTGCAGCGGATTCCCCTGCACAGCGCATCACGCATTGATGAAGTACCAGGCTACTTATGCAAACAAGCAGGAAACACGCCTCACATCACGTGACTGGAATAATGTGAGTATCGGTACGCGGCGCGGAAATATATAGAACGCCTCTCTCTATTAAAGGTGCAGTGTGTAAGTTGTTGGTGATTTTTTTTCCTTCTCACTTCTAACAACATGACACAATGATTGCATACTGACATTGTCATGAATTCATCATCACCTAACTGTGTTTTTTTTTTTTTATCCAGCGCCCTTAAATGAGCCCATTAATGTGTATATGCACGAGCAGCGGGTCCTCTCTGCGGGGGCCGCCATGTTTTTACAGTAGCAAAAGTGGACGCGCGAAACATCTTTTGACTTTTCACGACGTCCACCATAGGTTCTCCTGCACGTTCAGAAGGGTGAGGCGATGCCACTTCGCCTCTGGATGTCACCAAATCTTACACACTGCACCTTTAACTTGTGAGAATCTTACAGACAGAGTGAGATGATGATGGAACATATTTCTGGCATGTGTTATGGACCATCGGTAGAGTCTAAACTAACGGGGGGGGGGGTCCATAACAGCTGATCGTCTGTGAAATAGGATAATTAAAGTCAAGATTCAGCCATGAGGTTGCGCCGTAAATTGGTGAGTGGCTGCGCTGCCGGAGAACAGTAAACTTTTATCGCTCCGCTACTCTGTGTTGTAAAGAAACAGAGGCCGGGGCGTCCGTCCAATCAATACACAACCGCAGCTGTCGCTGGAGAACACCGGCGATATTCGCCCATTTAAGATCTGGCAGCTTTATGGACGGCTAGTTGTTTGCTTTAAAAGGCGCGGTGTGGAAGAAACTGCAGCAAAACAATGACACACTGGCATTTTCATCATCACCTGAATTTATCATTTGTTTCCGTGCCCCTTAAACGAGCCCATGAATGTATATTTACATGAGGAGGGGGTCCTCTCTACAGGGGGCGCCATGTTTTGACAGTAGCCCCAGAGTGGAAGTACTCAACAGCTTTCGAGCTTTAATGGCAACTGAAGTCGACCATAGGTTCTCCTGCATGTTCAGAAGGGTGAGGGTGAGGGTGAGGGATACAACATGCAACTTCACCGCTCGGTGTCGCCAAATCTCACACACTGCGCCTTTAATGTTAGCTTAACACTAGTGATGCTTATACTTTCAGCCTTCCTTCCTTGGATTGAGGAGGTTTCACGGACGGGGATGAAGATATCGATCGTGCAGACTGACGGGAGAGAAGGGATGAAGGAGGCGAGGAAGGAAGGAAGGATATTAGAGTGAGGTGAGCCGGGTCAGATATGGGTCATATATCAATGCAGGGACTAACTGGGACTACAAGGGATTTAGAGGATGATACTGAGGGACATGCCAGAAACATGGAGGCCGGATCACCGGGTGGGAATCGGATCGAACTGGGGCTTCCTGTGACCTGAGGGCCACAGAAACGCACAGGAGAGATTCCCCATGTGGTCACTTACACATTCAGGTCCGGGACGACTGTAACTCACTCGACCCCCCGAGACAAGAAATATTTCCCCGAGTCAAGTCTACTATTATTATTATTATTATTATTATTATTAATATTGTACAATTGGTGGTGATGGTTGTGCAACTCTTCCTCTCTCTCCCCATCTTCTGGCTCTGCTGGGGTGCCGACACCTGGAAGCAAACTGAGGTACGTTGTGTTAAGCGTTCAGTGAACACAGCTGACTTGACTGTGTCCACACAAGCCTAATGAATCCCATTAAGGCCAAGATACGAAACGGATCGTGTCGCCCGAGTCTAACCAGAGAGCCGTGCCCTCAACCGGTGTGCGTCTTTGATACGAGAGCGTGTCATTTGAATAAAGCGGTCGATCCCTACTGGGAATTGCGGCGCATTCCGTATCTTTGCAACCTTTTATAACCGGGAAGAAAAGACGCAGATGCACAAAGGACGCGGGGCAGGGAGCCTCCGGCCCGCCGGGCCGCTCATATGCATCAATGATTCATGCAAGAGCAGAGATGTATGGATCGGCCAATTATTCTGCTTGTAAGGACTTTGCAAGTCTAATGGCTGGATGGGTTGGAGCGGGTCGTATTGTCATGGCGACGGGTATTAACCTTGTTCCAGCCAGCGCTCGTGGTTCCAGGAGGCGCGCAACCGGGAAGGGGTTCGGGCGGCGTTGTCTTCGTAACGGTGTGTGACGGTGAGGAATGTGATGGGATGAGGGAGCGAGGTGGTTCCATTAGGGAGAGATTCGGTTTCCTTGATTTTGATTGAGGTAATAATCTCTCTGTGCTGGTCAGGATTTCCCTCCTGTAATGATTTCTTCAGTGTATATATTTGTGAATTAAATATACATGGAATTAGCTTTTTTTTTTAAATATATAAGTCAATGAAAAAGTGCCCCACTCATTTTCGAGGAATTATTTTCGGATGAATTCCGAGTTGTCAAATATAACAGAATAACAGTGTCGAGTAGAACAGTAATGTTTTTATGAGTGCTTCATAACTTGAATGTAAAACTAAAAATAAATGTTTTTACTATCCTAGATCAAGGGTGTTTTTTTCCCACTCAGAGACACTCATTGAAAAATAAGCAAAAATAAAGTTTAAAACGAGTAAACAAAAAAAAAAGGTATTATATCTCAGGCTGGATTTGAACCTGCTACCTTTGCTGAATTGTGTGTAGGGTTATTTGGCCTCGCACAGTTGGAAGAAGGGGAAGTTGGACGACCTACATTAGATACAAATCGAACTTTACAGGTCAGTGACGATTCTTCTCTTCTCTGGTGTTAAATCACTTCACACAGAAAAGCAGGACGGCAGAGTGCAAAAATAGAAACGCCGCGTCCTGCAAACACTCGCCTCATGTGCACAACAAAGTCACGCGAGTCATTTTGGAGAGGGAATGTATGTGTGTGTGTGTGTGTGTGTGTGTATGGATGCGTGAATTTAAGTGGGTTTGCATGTGCATTTGCTACAACTGTGAGATTGCTGAGCACGCATGAGTGCCAATGTGTTTATTTGGTTGTTTGTAAGCAGAGGTTAATAATGTATGTGTGAATGTGTGTGTGTGTGTGTGTGTGTGTGTGTGTGTGTGCTTTGCATAACCTCATCCCGCACATGAGGAAGTGGAGCGTGATTTTACATGAGAAGGGAAAAAGCTGGGATTTTGGGATGGAGGGATTCCCTACAACAGAGAGAAGCTGCAAAATGTCAACCATTCAAAGTTTGTGGTGTTTCGGCAGAATATTGTGGAAAAACAAGAATACAATAACACAGCTCAAATTATTTTGGCAGTAACTGACTATGTGGAGGATATATGACATAAAAAAGCCATACATCTCTGGGGCCTGACGGATGAGGCCCAATGCGGAAGAGGGAAAACGTGCAGTTCTCAGGGTGGCCACTTGAGGCTGACTCCAAAAGTGAGTCAATCCCCAAAGACCCCCATGTTCAAATGGTCAACTGTAGAGGTGAATGAAACATGTTTATAAAGCCTGGTCCAAACTTTTTTCAAACGCTCTACTCTTCATTCTATTGAGGTTTGAACGTGTGAATAATTAAGGGGTGTGACACCCGGGCCGACCCGGCACGTTCCGCGGACGCTGCTCCACCCGTGCTCCGCCTCTTTGTGGATGTCGAGTTCAACACTGCCACGTCAGTGTGGCTGCACTCTCCTCCCCTCGTGTCCTTCAGATGTGGAATGCAATTTGGGGAGAGGGCACATGTGGCTAATAAGAGATTACAGTTTAAATGAAGGTTAGTGTTGATTAGTGCTTTTCACTGGAACACTGATCTTCAATTACCATGGCCGTGATGTAGCGAGAGAGAGAGATCAAAGGCAAGAGACGGCTGAAATAAATGGCTGAAGGGTGATTCATACACTGTTCAATTCACACGTGTGTCTGTGCTGAATTCTATGTGATATATATTTTTTTAACGTTACATTTTTAAAAGTGTGTTTTTGCTTGTGTTTAAGCCCCAACACCTTCAAGAGCCTGATATTTCTGTCCTTAACATTAACCTCAGTTACCCACTGGAAGTTATATTTGCATATGATAATTGACAGTTAAATTGTGTTTTAATGAAGATATAGAATATTACATATATATATATATATATATATATATATATCATTCGAAAACAGTCTTATTTTGACAGCTAATATCCATATCTTGAAAATAGTCTTACGCGCAGCTTGGCAACACTTAAGGTGAGTATTGGACATGGTGATATGTGCTCTAGAGAACCGTTCCATGGTGTATTTCGCTCTCACAGCTCAGAGTGGGGAGGTTAAAAGAGCTCAGAAACACACATGGAAAAGAAAGTGCCCCCCCCCCACTTTCTCTATAAGCGTCACCACATCTCTTTCTTTTCCTTTAGGGTAGTGAGAGGCAGAAAGAGAGAGAGGGGGGGGGGCTTGTTAAATGTGGAACCATTAGCCCAGTCTAGACTCGCGGTCTGTCAGGGCCGCGGGGGGAAGAAATACAGCGCGACACCAGCGCTCTGAAAGGAAATTGCCACTTTCTCCCAATAGGTCTGTCTTAATAGTTGTTTAGTGGACGACACACTGAGCATTGGAAAGAACACCAGTGGCACAGGGCCGAGGGAGCCCAGCAGGGGGCGGTATTTTGAGGAAACAATGAAAAAAAATGAATTCACTTTGAAATGATCTTTGAAATGAGCTCAAATAGAAAAATAATGTTTGTTATTGTTATTATGCAGAGCAAAGCCAATCCCATCAGGCAGGTCCGATGCGGTGCGACGGCCTCTGAGAACACAAACATTATTGACCAACGATCAATCGCAGCCGGCGAAAAGCTCCAGTGGTTAATTGAATGGAAGAATGAGATTGACAAAAAGAGGAAAAATCACCAGCAGCTGCTGCTGCGTCGGCGCTTTTCTATGTTTGATTGCCGTGTGCGCAGATGTGCGTTTTTTATTTCAGGCAAAAATTCTGAGAACGCTAACATAGAATAGAATAATAGAATAATAACAGAATTCTAAAAAAAAAAATGCAACAAAAAATAGTTGAAAATCTCAATTTAAAATAATTCATTTTGTAAATGTCGTCATTCTCAGCGCTAGTTTGAGTAAATGGAACCGTAGCATTTAAACTCTACAGATTTCTATGAAGGCAGTCCGTGTCCTCCAGTGACCATTTCATGCTGATGATTACTTTTATGATGAATCACCGTTTCTTTACATTTTCTTATTAAATGCGAGTTCCTCCGAGGACGTCTCAGGCTCAGCTTTGTGAGCGTCATTACGGCGTAACGGCGACCATATGGCTGCTAAAGCGCCGTGAATGAATTTTACGGCCCAGGGGGTGTTCCCTTCACTTCACTTCCCTTCCCTTCCCTTCCCTCCCTCGCTTTGTTGTGGTTATGTTATTCTGTTATCCTCCTTTAGGGATCGATACACTTTAACTTATTACTGATATAAATCAAGGTAAAGACATTTGTGCCTAATGAGATGCTGAGAGATACAGCAAGCTAAGCAGAAAGAGGGACGCACATGAGGGGCCGAGATGATGGGCTGACAATAGAGGGAGATGAGAGGGGAGAGAGAGAGAGAGAGAGAGAGAGAGAGAGAGAGAGAGAGAGAGAGAGAGAGAGAGAGAGAGAGAGAGAGAGAGAGAGAG
>JAFBJT010112340.1:0-19773 GCA_016785325.1 Chascanopsetta lugubris
GCGAGTGGATTCCGCCGAGCGTGCTGCTTTTTCCACTCTCTACAGAGAGGCGCGAGAGTTTAAAGGTGCAGTGTGGAAGACTTCAGTCATTTCACTTCGAACGCAATTACAAAATGATTACATGCTGACATTTTCATGAATTTATAATTAACAAAATGTATTATGTTTCTTTCATTAGACTTAAATGAGCACATAAATGTGCTTTCACATGAGGAGCGGGTCCTCTCTACGGGGGCCACCATGTTTTTACAGTAGCCCAGAGTGGACATACTTCACATTATTGGCAACTTCACCTCAGGATGTCACCAAATCTTACGCACTGCACCTTTATGGAAAAATAAAATTATTAAAAATAAGAATAGAAAAACAAAACAAAACAGAACAAAACCACCCCCCCCAAAAAAAAAACAACAACAAAAAAACAAAACAAAACAAAACAAACAAAGAAAAGAAAAAAAAAATGATATATTTATATTTGTATAGAAAATCCCCTTCCATGTCAGAGATTTTATTTCTGGGTGGGTTTAGTGAAGATGGATGATAGGAGGGCGTGGAGGTCGGCCAACAGGCATTAGCGTGGCGGGCATCCACACAGAGGAAATGGAATGAAAAACTGAAACCACAAATTAAATTTCCAGCTTCTAATGAAGAGGGAAGTGAGTAGTGTGTGTGTGTGTGTGTGTCTGTGTGTGTGTGTGTGTGTGTGTGTGTGTGTGTGAGGACGGATGGAGGGGGTCAAAGGGCATTGGTGCCTCGTTAGGGCTCAGTTTAGCAGAGGGCTTCCTCTAATGTTATGCAGCGTGTTGTTAATCTGGAAAAACACAGAGGGGGTTTGGACAGAGGAGCATTTCCTGAATGTTTGAAATGAAGACTTTAAAGGTGCAGTGTGTCACATTTAGTGACATCAATTGGCGAAGTCGCATGTCGTACCCTCACGTCACCCATACCCTTTCGAGCATGCAGGAGAACCTACGGTAGCCTTCAGCTGCCAGTAAAGCTCCCAAGATGGAGGCTAAAAACGTGGCGGCCCCCATAGAGAGGAGCCACACCTGATCACGTTGGGGTAATGTGAATGGAGCGTCACACGTTCAGGTGATTATACATTCGTAAACATTACCAGTATATGATTTTTATCTACAGACAGAGGTGACAAAAATGTACTGAAATCTTACACACTGCACCTTTAATGTCTGTAAAACTAACCTGCATTCTCAATGAAATTGCTTTAAAAATATTCTTCTATAGCAGCGCACGTTACATGCAGTGACGTGCAGCTTGTTTGCAGGTGCACACATCAAACGCACCACATGACTCATCACAACTAAAATGTCTCTTCACACAATATGGCTTTAATTCGCTTTTTGTAACAGTTTGTTTATTCATTCGAATTCAAAACGTGTTTTTAAACAAAAACAGTAAACACGGCCTGATGCCTTTACGAGTTACAAGGAGATAACACTCTTTATTCTCTCATTATAATCTCATATGTGGCCAATTATAGCACACTGCCTTTTCTGCTTTCTCTTTTAATTCCTTCTTGCTCAGCTCTGTGTAACATCCCTGCTGTGCAGATACACTTTATTATTATTATTCTATGATTAAGATTTACTGCGCAAGCTGGGCTAACTACAATGCTATTCCCTTTCACCGTCATTAGATACGAGAGGCCGGATCATAAAAGGGAATTAAGCATAAAACGGCCAATTTTTCTTTTTTCACAGTGTCTGTGTGTGTGTGTGTGTGTGTGTGTGTGTGTGTGTGTGTGTGTGTGTGTGGTGGGTACGCGATCCGCCCTCTTTCTCCACACAGTCTCTCATGTGGTTTAAAAAAAAAATGTAAATGAATTATCTGCCCTCTGTCGACGTTTGTCTGTCCAAGGTAAAGCTTGTCGTTTGCCTCCAAGTGCTGATGAGGGACTTGGGGTGGTGGGGGTGGTGGGGCGGGCGGGGGGGGGGGGCGGGGTGGGGGGGGGGGGCAGACACTCTGCCTGACCACCAGGCAGAACCACAGGATATAGCTTTACACATGACATATCGCATAGGAAGCTGTCCAGATTGGAGCGTGATATGCATGTCAGTGTTTTCCTTTTCATCCCCAGCTCCGCGCTCGAGCTGAGGGAAATCAATCCGTGGATGTTTTCCCACCACGCCGGCTCTGTGCTGTCGCTCCTGCTGTGTGGGCTTCCCCTCCACAGTGCTCTGCTGCAGCACCATCACTCTCTGCTTTAAGGGTCCAGACACAATGCTCGCCCTCTCTCTCTCTCTCTCTCTCTCTCTCTCTCTCTTTTCTGTCATGCACATAAAGTTCCATGAGAGCGGAGTTTGTGTTCTACTTTGGTGGTTCGCTGCCCCCCCCCCCACCCCTCTAAATAACACATGCACTACAGATGAGTGGGTGGGTGGGAAGGAGCAATATTATAGTATGCACCCCCACCCCCCCCACCCCACACACACACACACACACACACACACAGCCACACGAGGCCACCCGGACAACAGCAAGGTGACAGAACCTACAAAAGTTCCCGTTTAATCAGTGAAATGATAAAAAAAAAAAAAAGACGCAAAGCTTTTAAAGATGCTGGAAATTAGCATCCAGTTCTATATTTACACGGTAAAGTGTGAAGTGCAGTATAATGACAGCCGACTACATTCTTTGGTTATGTTATGTGTTAATTAGCCCCGTGTCTCCTGTAATTAGTGGTTAGAGGAGCAGAGACTTTGTTAGTCTGCAGTGACGTCGGCGCCGTAAGGAGTCACATCTGTGGCCATAAAAGATTCCAAACAAATATTCCTCACAGTGACCCCCCCCCCCCCCCCCCCCCCTCCCCCCCCCCCCACCTCGACATTTTTCTTAAATGGAACACCAGGTTTTTTGCCCACCCCCGCCCCCGTATACCCCACCACCTGTGGCAGAGGGGTGTGCTCGGGGTCCACTCTCAGAGTGTAACTGAAAACCTAAGCTTCTCTCTGAGGCTATTTGAGACCCACAAGGCTCCGAGGGAAACTCGAGTCCAGTTATTGTTCACTGTATAACCACAATCAAGGGAACACCCGTTCTTACTAAAAAGTCAAAAACAGTGCAAGAAAATGCAAGATTAAAGGTGCAGTGTGAAAGATTTCTGTCATTTTTGTCACCTCGAAGAATATTACAAAACAATTACATGCTGACATTTTCATTCATTTATAATCACCTAAATGTATTATTTTTTCCCCATTACCCTTAAATGAGCCTAATAATCCACCCAATGGGGGCCGCCGTGTTTTTACAGTAGCCTGGAGTGGACATACTAAACATCTTTTTGAGTTTGAATGACAACTGAAGTCTGCCACAGATTCTCCTGCATGCTCGGAAGGGTGGGGTGAGGTGATGGAGACGACATGCAACTTCACCTCTAGAGGTCCCCAAAGCTTACACACTGCACCTTTAAATAAAAACAGTTGACTTAAATGCAAATACATTCCTGTCACGTCTGCAGCATTTTGCATTTGGCTCCATGTTGCTGCTGCTGCTGCCGCTGCTGCTGCTGCTGCTGCCGCCGCTGCTGCTGCTGCTGCTGCTGCTGCTGCTGCATTGTTCTGGAGCATATGTGTACACTTGACATTCAGCTCTTGCCGTGAGGCAGGGTGTAAACCTCCCTTTCTTTCAAAGAATCCAGGCCCAGCACTCATCCTGACACACCCCTTAAAGCGTAAACATGACAAGATTCCAGGGCAATATTTAGTCAGACCGTCCCCTCTGGACAGGCAATCCCTCACAGTTCATTCATCCTGTGCTGTCAAAGGTCACAGCAGAGCCTGTGGAGGTCCGGCTGTAGCTCGTGTCACTTTTAGAAATCCCTTTGCGATGTCGCTGTCCGACACAAACAGCACCATTCAATGGTGATGTCATCGCTTGGCTTCACTAGAATACACACGAAGCCTTATCTTCAGATTAAAGGTGCAGTATGTCGGTCGGTAGAGTCGCAATGTGACGGTCAGGTTTTAAAGCAGCGTGCACAATTTGGTGACATCTATTGGTGGAGTGGCATGTTGTATCCATCACCTCACTCTCACCCGTCCCAGCATGCAGAAGAACCTGTGGTAACCCTCAGTTGTCATTTTAAAAACATGTAGGTCTACTGCTGTAAAAACATGGCGGCCCCCGTAGAGAGGACCCACACCTCATATAGATATACATTAATAGGCTCATTTAAGGGTGATTGGAAAGAATAATGAATGTCGGTGATTATGAAAATGTCGGTATGTAATTGTCTCCTCACAAAATTGATCACGGTCTTAAACACTGCACCTTTAATTTGAGTAGACTCATCTGAGAGAAAGTGTTGTTTGTGTTTATGGCACTTTAAAATGAACCATGAGTCCAGCCATGTTCCCACAGGAGCCAGGAATGAACACTGCAAACTGACTGTGTTTTAACCAACTGAGGCAAGGGGCTATTCAGACATGGAACTTTACCACTAGGTGGCAATACATTTTACACACTGTACCTTTAACATGATGGATCTTTCGCTAATATATAGCATTATATATAAAAATGACGTAGTGTCTGCGAACCCTGTGAAATGGCCTTTATGTTTATGATACACTCTCATTAAACAAGCACTACTTCCTTTGTGAGTGTGAGAGAATTAGAGATAAAAAGAGGCATTAAAGTCACTTTGTGTTTCTAAACAAAGAGGGATAATGGGACTAGAACCCATTAGGTCCACACTCATCGGGGGATTTCATTCTATAACACTTAACAACTTTGAAGATCCTTTAGAACCCAGTGAAATGGAATTCATGCACCGCAGAGTAAAAAGAGGTTCCCACGTATCTTGTGACATGAAGCATATTACAATATATAATCTAAAGGATCTAAGGAAAACCCTCATAGTCTTCATTGATAGTTTAAAGGTGCAGTGTGTAAGATTTAGTGACATCTACTGGTGAGGTTGTATGTTGTATCCATCACCTCACACTTCCCATTCTAGCATGCAAGAGAACCTACGATAGACTTCACTTGTCAATAAAGCTCAAACTATGTCTAATATGTCTGGGATATTGTAGAAACATGGCGGCCCCCATAGGGTGAACCCACTCCTGGTGTAAATATACATCAAAGGGCTCATTTTAGGATTATATAAAAAGCAAGTCAGACATTGGGGTGGTTGTACATTTGTACAAATGTCTCTATAATAGTTTTGTGATTCTATTTCTATCAAAGTGACACAAATCAACAAAGATCGTACACACTGCACCTTTAATGGTATATAATCATGGCTACTGGGCTTGAATCTAATTTTCTGACTGGAGACACACCCACTTCATGATGTTGAATCTGACAGTATCCTCTATGACACCTTTACTGAAAGTGTAAATCTTATTGACAGACCTGTTGCACAACCTCATCGAGCACACCTGGGCATGTGGCCCGCGCATTCAAGTACAAACATCACTGTCTTATACATGACGATAGGCAAAATGAATGCGCTTTTATTTTGAAATGCTTCCGTTTCCTGTGTGTGTGATTGTGTCATCTCTGATGTTTGCATGTGAGGATGGAGCCCAATCAAGCCCAGCTGCATCCGGTAGCCTCCCTTCACAGCGGTCGCTTTCTTAGCCTTCAAAATAAAAGTCCCATTTTAGAAAACCACCTCCATTGTGTCCATGTGTCTTTCTGTATTTCTGAGCATAAGGGAGCTGTTTGAAATTATCCAAATTAACTGGTAATCATGGTGTTTGGAGTAATTGTAACTGAAATAAAGATGATACCAATTATACATGAATAAAAAGCCCATACGATCTTTTCAGGAATTTCATGGAATGATAACAACAGGTCTTGATATAACAAAGTTTGTTTTGCCCCTGGTGACAATCTGGGTTTCTGATGTGGCTCCCCCGCTGGAAAAATAATTGCCCACCCCTACCATAGACAGTAACTGTTACCACAACAACTATGTGGAGCTTCTTCCTCTGGGCAGAACATGCATCTATGCAAAGGCCTATTAAAAAGCATCACATCTGGAACGCTGAGGTGTTCTCGTGTTGCTGTGGCACACAAACAAAAACAATGTTTGTTTAGTGACCTCCGTGGAGGAGCGAGCTCACCGTGTCTGTTACTGTAACTCATGGCAGAGAGAAGTTGCACTGCGTTGCCCCTAACCCCATCCAGATGGGACGTCTGAGCGCCGGTTTGGAAAAGTTAAAAATAGTCCACAAAGTAACACTTCATCTATCATTCTTGGCGCCGTGGCAACCGGCTGAAAGAGTACAAACCACGTCACTTCTTCTCAACAAGAGGAGGGGGATGCTGGAGGAGCTCTGACATTTACAGAGATGTTTTCCTCTTTGTGGAGCAGAAAAAGAAAAAAGGGATTCTTCAAACGTTTAATTCAGACCATACCTCTTTTAAAATGTCACACTGGGGCATGTCGAACACGGCACGCTGGACTAATTCATTAAATCCAACGTGGAGCTGGGATGATTCCTCTTTGCTGCCTAACACGAACGGCTTTTCAGGCTAAAGCTCTGCTGCCAAGCTGATTATATTTAAGTGGCTGTTAAATTACATGATATTCTATAAGGGAAAGTGAATCAGTAACATTTTGTCCTTGACTTGTGAGATGATTGGAGCCGGGGGGAGGGAGGAGGGACCGACAGAGGCTCTGTCTTTGCTCACATGTGAAGGTGATATGCGCCTGGAGCCCAGAACTATGCTCCGTTCAACAGCATGCATGTTGCGTCTTGGTTGTACGGGCAAAACGGCTGTTTGCAGGTGTGCATGTGTTTTAACGTGTTATCTTGTCAGGGAGGACGAGAGGAGGGGAAGCCAGAGAGAGAGAGAGAGAGAGAGAGCGAGAGAGAGAGAGAGAGAGAGGGAAAAAGAAAGCAAGAGTCAGATGGAGCTGAACAACGCTTGGCCACAGATGGTTATTGTTTAGAATTCCAAGGTCATGATCTCATGCTGCGCTCTCCCTCTATCTCACAGACCCTGTAGGCTATGAATTAATCAAACGAAACACTAGCCTTGATATTGTGAGCGCTCTGCTATCGGATTTCCTGCTGTCCACAGAAACTGGACGACTTCAGCGATAGGTAGAGACACTGGTGATCAGAGGCGGCGGAGACGCTCTGCCAAAAAGTCCGGGAACTCACATCTGCAAGCAGCTCACCTCCATTCTCTGCCATGGAGGTATAGACTTCCTCTCCCTTGCCTTTCTGCTGTGTTTACTTTGCTGCGAACCACAGGGGATATCCTGTCGGCGCACACTCTCTTTCTTCTCTCTCTGCCTCCCCAGCCAATCACAGCCACCGGTGCACAGGGGGATGTGAGCTGGAGAAGCCTCTGATAGATAACGCTCCAAAAAAGCCCTCTTTGTTTGCACAAGGCGACCGGGCCAAAAGCCTTTGATGGGATAAAGTGTCCCGCCTGTCACCCGCCGCTTCGCACCCTCCCATTATCTCCGTCTCCCTCTCGATCCCCCCGTGCGCGGCGACGCAGGGCCGGGGCGCTCGGCCGCCGCCGCCGGTCAGCGTGAGCGGCGCTGCCGGGGGGATGACGTGGAGGAGCTGTCTTGGCTGACTGCTGGCCAAACGAGCCACAGAGGCCCCATTACTTTCCCCCTGCTTGTCAGGAAGGAGTTAACCCCAGAAGTGGTGGTGGTGGTGGGGGGGGGGAGGCCAAACATTAGGCTCAATGGTAACTGAGTGTGTAATTAATGCCGCAATGTGTCCAGTCCCCAGGACCTTCTCAACCTTGGGAGCCTTTCTCAGAGTCTGGAAGAGAGAGAAAGGTCAGCGAGAGGAGAGGGGGTGGGGGGCATCCGGGCCCGGGCCCGGGCCCCCCCCCGCCCCCCCAACCCCCACCCTCCCCTCATGCCACAGCATCTGTCCAGAGAGGGGTTATAGTCTCCACTGGGGCCCCAGGCCAATGACCCTTGTCAGCCATGAAGTTGTGGGAGACAACAGATTGGTATCTGATGACGGATGTGTGGAAGAGGGGGGGGGCGTGTCTTAGTCCCGTCATTTACACTCAACTTTCTCCCCGAACTACTGATGTTTGCGAGAATTCAACAGCTCCACCGACCGGATGACATCACTCCGCGAATTGTTTTCCCGCTGAAACCGTCGCCACATTCTAACTGGTGCATTATTTAATGAGCTCCGTTCGAGCGGTAGAATGAATAATAGCTCTCCATCAACGTTCGGGCACAGCGTGTCGACGCCGGCCAATCACTTAGGCTCTAATCTCCCCAGGCTATTATGCACAGTCAATTCACTGTAATATTAAACTAACCGACAGCCCGGTCACTGCAACAACATGGATCCAGGTGACTAGTTGTTCTTAAGAGGCTGGGAACCTGTTGCAGTGCTTCAATGAACAACACATGGTAGATTTGGTTAACACTGTCAGACTTAGCTAGTTTGATGGAGTGGATGGGTTTGGGCATGCTGGGGTCTGTTATGGCTCAGTAAGGCCAAGACATGTCCTGTCCGGTTAAACCTAAGCACCTGCAGAGTGCATGTGGGTTGCGTGCAGATAGCCAGTGGGCATTGTGTGTTTATGGGTGTGGTTCAAATGTCCTAAATATTTATGGATGTAGTCAGCTGCTAAAACTGATCCTATCGTGGCTCATTGTTTTAACCCCTATGCCCTCCTCTGGAATTTGTAGACATTTTTCTAAAAAATATTTTTGGCATTTTGATTTGATTGAAATGTTTTATCATTTTTTTTTTTTTTTTAATCGATGACTCTTTCATGTCTTCTATACCAGTGGTTCTCATCTGGTCTGGCTTCGGGACAATGCACCATCACCCTTTAATGATGAACCTCGACCCAAATCGGGAATATTTTAATCTACTCAAATGTAGGTAATGAAAACATAAAGCAGGCGAATATTTCTTTTTGGGTCCATTAGCATTTAATGTTGTCGGTGTCCAACTTGTGTGTCACTATGGTTGATTCACATATGGTGGGCTTTCTTCTATACGTGAAATGGCAGGTGTCTATTGGCATTACAGGGCATCATCGCCACCTACTGTGAAAGGGGGGGTGAATAGATGGCATTCCAATGCATAAAGAATCCTCTTCAAAATAAAAGTTTTTTTATTCACTTTTTTTCATCAGTCAAACACCCACAACCCACAACCCAGTTGCGAATCCCTGTTCTATACCGTCTTGACACCCTCTGGACACCTTAATTATATGAATGATCAATTATTCACCCCCCCCCCCCCCCCCCCACACACACACACACACACACACAATTGATTTGAGCAGGTTTGTTGTTGTAAGTTGTTTAAAAGAAAGAGCAGAATAAAATATTCATGTATTGATGATACGTAGCGGGTGTTTAGAGAGGGTAGTAAATTTGAGGAAGGCACAAGGGTTAATCAATGCATCCTTACGTATCCAAAATCTGGAATAGACAGTAACATATGAGTCAACTTTGGCCTCACAGATCGTGTGAGAGAATTTCAGGGTGGTATAAATAAATGTGGGAAGACATTCATAGACGTGCACTTGATCTGGGAAACGTTGCTGTCGCTCCCTGTTTGTTTCAGATGCTGGTAACCGGTGATTAAATACATTTTTGGCCCCAACCGAGATCAGTCAGCCAGTAAACAATAGTGTAATTGGTTGGTTCGTCGGAGGTCGAAGTAAACAAATAACATGCTTTAGTAAGAGACGCCAGCCAGAGAGGAAACAGGCATCGGCAACCACGGCCTCGGCTCTCGAGGCCCAACGGCCTCCTATGTAGCGCTCGCCACCAGGAATCTTGATGAGCGAAAAGCCATCGAAGCCTCTTGTCAATGGTGGTGAGAGCCGCTGCGCCACATGTGAGCGTTCCTGGGGCACCACGGCCTCACCACAAGATCATATTTATCGTGTGTGGTTGAAACGCCACAGTGGAGCCCATAGCCAACACATAGCTCTAGGAACACACACACACACACACACACACACACACACACACACACACACACACTGTCTGGCCCGGTTCTACTTGTACGCCTGTCCAGCTCCCGTTGCTCTGTGATATAGACAGAATCGGCAATATTGCCGACGTCAGCACTTCTCAGGCACTTACAGATGTCCTCCTGCAGCCATGAAGTCACGAGGGGGAGCAGCCCCCCAAAAGCCTCTCGGAGGCCGACCTACCAGGCTTTTTGTGTTTTAACGAACCCAAAGAGTTTAATCACTAACACTGGAAAAGTCCCCTCTCTTTACAGTGCGTGTTGTTGAGTGTGTGTTACAGGACATGTAACCACAGTCAGATAGCTTGTCTCTGACACACACAGGCCATTAGCAGCCAGTAAGAGGTGCAGGGAGTCCTTCCTCTGGGGGCCCTTTGATTGTGGACGGTCTCAGTAGTTTTAGTGGTGCTGGGCTATTATCATCCTCCAAGGTAACATGCAACGCTGCTTTTATGTCTTCCATGAACTTTGGACCCAGCTGGATGTGTTTAGAACTGTTATAATGTAACAGAGGTTCAAAAGATTTCACTACCTTCCATTGAGCTCTCCTGCTGACACTGTTGGGCCACTTTAATATGCTTCCACGTAGGGTCTGGATCTCATCATGGCCATATGAGGGAAGGGAGAAGGGTAGGTGGGTTGACAGGGGGGTGCTGAGGGTGGTGGTGGGGGGGGGGGGGGGGGGGGGGGGGGGTTGCTGGGTTTACAGGGGGAATCAATGTGATAAAGTAGGGATCCATTAGCGGCAGTGGTGGTGAGGCCTGACAGATACAACTGGTCTGGTGGGTTGATTAGCACGAGTTGGGGAGGGCAGCGTCGCATGTAGTGACATGATGTCGTTATGATAATTGCCCTCAAATAGGCCTTTGTTTTGGCTGCTCACTGTCGCCATTGAGGTGTCACCATTAACTACGGCAACATGAACGCCACATTCAGTGTTTGGGAGATACCACACTGCCCCCGACTGCACCGCAGCGCACCAGTGTCAGCCCCGGCATGAGTATTTTCCGACGGCTATGGCGTCACTTTCCCCTGGCCTCTCCGGAGAGAGCGTGTGGTGGGACGCTGTAAAACTTTACTGACGGGGAGTAGTGCGACATGGGAGTGTCTCACCTCCATTAAAGTCCGTGCCAGGGTGCTGTGGCATTTAAACAGTCATAAATAAATAACGGTGAGATCTAAAACCCCTATCGTGGAGTTCCCCCACTCTCGGCGAGGGGGAACGCAGGGGTTACAGCGCACAGAGAAGGGTCATTGCTGGTCTAATACCAACCTTAAAACCACTAATACCCACTGGCCCAGTGTATTCGCACTGAGCCTGGGCCAAGCCTCTGCTCCCTGGGAGAACCAGGCCACCAATATAGTCTCCATCATAACCAGGGTGTTTTTCTTACTCTTGTTTTACAGGCGAGGGGTTAAGTCACCAGCATCTGGAGGCCCATGCTGCAATTGAGGGGAGGTCAGAGCAGGAGCACACTTACTTTCAATACTATGAAATAAACTGCCAACACTGGAGTGAATGGGCGGCATACAAAATGTAAATTTCAGTCAGGTGTGACATTAATTGGCTGTACCCTGCTCTTGGCAAAGTGTGTGTGTGTGTGGGTGTGGGTGCATGTGTGTGTTGAAGGGAGAGTGATGGTGGGCAGGACTTGGGAGAAAGTGGCAGAGCAGGGTGACATCACCCGAGCTGATACAATCAAAGGTCCAGCCTGTAAACGAGCCGTCCAGGCCAGAGCCGAGGGGCGGAGCCACGTCGGCCTCCTGAGTCCTGCTTGCTCTGCATGGCCCAGGATTTGGAGGGATTTGGGGTTGGGCCCTTTTTTGGTGGCAGCGTCCCTCCGGTGTCCCAACGGACGGAACTGGTGAAGTGAGATTGATTGATCTGCGGTCGGAGCTGAGCCCCTTTCGAGCCAAACACTGAGCAGAATGAAGGACGAAGACAAATGGAGGCAACAAAAGAGGCTGAGGCACCGAGAGACAGAACGGGACAAGAGCGAGAGCGTAGTGTGTTTACCCAGGTGTGTGTTGTAGCTCGCCAGCTGCTGTGGAACAATTCTGAACGCTTAGCTGTATGTACAAACCTGAGTGTGTCCACGGTTTATTATTTCCAGAAAGCAAATCAAAGCTGGGCTCTACCCTCAGACCAAGGGAGGGCAATTATGTTTATACACATAAGAAACCCAGATTGTTACTGGGGGCCGATCAAACTTTTTTATATCAAGACCTGTTGTTTTCATTCGATGAAATAATTGAAAACATCGGATGGGATATTTATTTATGTATTATCTATAGGATCTTTGTTTCAGTAACAATTACTCCGTCTTATCAAGAAACTCAAATGGAAACTCAAATGATCAAATATGATTTCGAAAAATAACTGAACATGCTGCACAAAAAAAAAAATAGACAATACCAGTCCATGTGATTACATACTAACAGTCCCCTTATGCTCAGAAACACTCATTTCAAAAGCAAATTGGACTGGAAGCAAATGGTGGTGGTTTTCTATGGCAGGACTTTTATTTTGAAGGCTAAGAAAGCAAGGGGGGGTGAACGGAGGCTACTGGATGCAGCTGGGCTAGATTGGGCTCCATCCTTGCGTGTAAACATCAAGTACGACAGAATCCCACACACAGGAAATGGAAACATTTCAAAATAAAAGTTGGCGTTTTTTTTCCAGCTTGTATAAAACAGGGACACTCATACTCAGCATCTGGCCAGTGGGATGTGAAATGCCCAGATTTGCCATAGACCCTTTCTGAACATCCGTGCGGTGGTCCAACACATGAAATGAAGTCTCCTCATCTAGGACCAGGACATTTTCCATGGCAGAGATTAGAGTTTTATATGTTGTTCAGGTTTAACAGAGGTGGCTGTTGAGGTATTCACAGGGGCCACGTCACTGACATGTCATTTAAGGAACTGGGCCTGTTTCAGAAATGCTCTTTAACAGTATTAAACATGTTCCACAGAACATGTATTCACACTTGAAGCTGTGCAGTGAGTTAAATAGGAACAGAAATGTAGTGGGGGGTTTTCCTGGCTTGTCTCCTTGGTGTATATCTGTAACACTGCCCGTTCCTATTCACTCTGCATGAGACAAGTATTGCAACAGCCTTTGGCAAAAGACGCCGACTACAGCATTTTTTTTCACTTCAGCGTATGAAAGTATTAGTATCGCAGTCATTCCAGGAAAATTCCCCAAAGCTTTGCACATAGAAATGCATGTGTGTTTGCATTTGCACTGTGCACTTATGGATGTGTGTTTGCAGACGGAGGCAATCTCATCAATTCAACGGGGTATTTCCAGCAAGTCCACTGCTTCTAATTACAATAGACCTTGCAGCCATTGTCTATGTTCTCTTTTCTTTTATTTGTCTGCCATGGGCCTCATATGGTTGCAGTTTGCATTAATTCATATGTGCTCCACATTTGTGTTTGTAGCCTCCGTAGTTTAATCTCGGCCCAATCACAACAGAAAGGTATGTTCCGGATGCTTCTTGGTTCCATCCCATCCCTGCCCTCTGGATACAGAACACTGGCAGTATTCTCACATGTGATAAATAGCATTGCTCAACCAGTCATGAATACCCCCGTGCCAGAACACACACACACACACACACACACACACATACAATGCATGCACAC
This sequence comes from Chascanopsetta lugubris, assembly GCA_016785325.1. NCBI lineage: Eukaryota > Metazoa > Chordata > Actinopteri > Pleuronectiformes > Bothidae > Chascanopsetta > Chascanopsetta lugubris. The sequence continues at coordinate 13,614 of JAFBJT010112340.1, forward strand.
AAGCCTGAGAGAGGCAGAACCCTGCAATATGAAATTGTTTAGAAAACAAAGATGAGAACAGAATCCCATATGGAACATTGATGTCGTCTCCATGCTAAAGAAAACAATGAGCAGAGTGTTTTGCACGGTGGGAGGTTATAAAAGCTGCACACATAGAAGGAGGCTGTGCCATCTGCATTCACTGGAACCTACGGATAGAGAACGAACTTTTAAAATCACTTCATATACCGTGTTGGTGGGGTGTGGCCTGAGCCTGCACACTTTATATGAGGTCCTGTCCTCGCTGCTCTCCAGCACCAACTCTCTATAAAACACTATATAATCCATCTGCCATATACGCTTTTGAAATGGCGCCAAGACAAATGTGTTCCTGTGCATTTATTTGAGCAAAGCCTCTTTAGTCCTTTATTCAAAAGGTGGAAGTCATGGCAGCCGAGGCCAAGAATTGAATTAGTCGTCTGGCCAACGATCAAGTTTGACAGTAACAATAAAAACACTGTGATTAGCTGGATTGCAGGGAGAGGGTCCATTTCATTGCCGTGGCGATGGTGACCAATAGGCTGGTTGTGGCGCTGCAAATGTGACAAATTGGCTGTGGGAGTCAGCGTGAGTTTTCCACAGAGCTGATCTGAGTTGACATTTGAGGGGGTATTCCTCCTCTGGCAGGGGCTGCGGAGGATAATGACAGCCATATTACATCAACATAGCGCCATGCCAACTACTCAACTGATGACACATCCCATGATGCAAAGCTCTAATGCGCTTCCCGTCAATGGTTGTCATCCGACTCCCAATACCGCTTATCCCTCTCTGTTTGCACAACGGTTCTATTTTAAAAAGTGCACAGAGGGATAATAGAGAGACAGAGAGATGATATGTTTCATATCTAATGAATTTGTCTTCTCAGAAAATCAAAATGTCAGTTGTCTGAATCTCCCACGACACCGTCTGCAGATCGAATTATCCCGTGTGTGGTCCGAAATGAAAACAAAACATCAGCGATGACGGAGCGGACGGATCTCACATTCAGCTGGGAGAACTCAGATCCGTGTTGTTTGGGAAGGAATTTGTGTTACACTGCTGAATCACCGCAGGCAGACGGTGCAGTGTCCACACCAGAGACCCGGAGAGGAGACCCGCCCCTCTCTCGCAGAGACAGATATCATCGAACCACGTACTTTATCTTTTCATCCATCGGATACAAAGTCCTTGTTGGATCAAAACAAAGCAGACAACTGCCTTTGCTTTCATTTCCTTTGTGCACGATGAGAGGTCAACTCAACATGGACTGTTTATAAAGATGGACGTATGTGTGACGTCGCCCGTTGGTTTCTGCAGAGTGCATTTGAAGCAAATTGCGGGCGAGTCACTTGTAGCCATCTTGTCGATGCCTAACCCCACCTACGGGCAAAACGGGCAAAGAGGCAGAACACACACAGAGCTGTGGGTGGGCCCATGCAGTTGCATCACCCACAGTATGTGCCAGACTGGCCCAGGTGTCAGTCAAGAGGCCATGTCCTCAAATATGCACAATCACAAACATTATAAAAAAAAAAAAATGTGACTGATTGAGACCAAAACTGAAGTTTGTACCAGGCTTCAAACCTGTTTCATTCACTTCTAAAGTTGACCATTTTAACATAGGAGTCAATGGGGACTTGCGTCCTTTTGGAGTCAGTCTCCAGAGGCCACCCTGTGAACTGCAGCTTTTTCTCTCCTTGTGTGCTTCAACCGTCTGCACTGGAGTCGGCCCCTCAAACCCGAGTCAGCCAAGAAAGGGGTTTATTCAAGGTTTCAATTCGACCCAGATGAACTACGCAACATGATTATTCTGTTTATCCAACCACATGAATCATCCCCCATCTGTCAATCACCATGCTGCCTCTCTCACGAGCAAGGCACTGACTAATTGTTTACTATTGTTCAAGCTAAAGTTCGAGCTAGCGTTTGTACAAATCCAAACGCAAATCCCTGCTCGCCTACAACGCCCGACTTCTTTCTATTGGACATCACCGCAGATTGTCAGGTGTGGGTGGGTGGGCTTGGCTGCTCCTCGCCCTATTAGCTCGGAGCCACACACTCTCTGCTCCTGCCAGTTGGAGAAGTCACAGCCAGCCAAGACATGGCGGTGGTCTCGAGTTCCAGAAATCAAAGCAGATTGTTGTAAATCGTGATCATCACTTCCTTTCTGCATCCAAGGAAAGCATTTTGGAGATGATTCTACCAGACGCTGGTGTAAGGCAGTATGTTTGGCTTTACCTATTCATCTGGAACACATTACACAGCACCGAGTACACACTGTCATGGCAACACGGGGCAACAGGGCCCGGGTCACCGGGGTCCACGTTCAAGGAAAACAAGTGATGTCACGATAAAGCGCTGAGTGGGGACGTCAGGTACATTTTAATAGAACTGCAAAGATCAATGGTGCACTGCATATATTAGTGAGCACGGAGTCTTTGAGCTGCGTGGAGCGGACCCCCCGATGGGTGCTGATGGGAAGGGGCCACTCTGTGGTTAATTAGCGGGCACTGATTCGGCCCCGAGAGGGCCAGGTCGGGGCCCACCATGCAGTGAGCTCACTTCCCCTCATCTTCACACTCACATGCACGGCCGCTCCCCAGCTATGAGTCAGGCCATAGAGGGAGGGAGGGAGGGAGGGAGCGAGAGCGAGAGAGAGAGAGAGGGGGGGGGGGGGGACAGGAAGGGAGGGAGGGGGGGGGGGGGGGGGGGGGGGGGGGGGGGGGGGGGGACAGGAAGTCATTCTACCCACATTGGGCCCATCTCCAGGCTCATCGCCTGCCAACTCTGAGCAGTGTGATTACAGGCGAAACTGATTAAAACAAAACAACTTAGCCTTGTACCCCCATCCGTCCCAACACTGCACATGCACTGTGATACTTCAACACACACACACACACACACACACACACACACACACACACACGGAAGAGAAACAGGATGTTGGCAGGATGCTGGTCGTGATCTCTTTAGACTCTATAATGGCGTCCTGATGGAACACAGGTGCGTCCTGGGAGTCGCAACACTTGAACACATGAGATGAGTCAGTCGGTTGCTTCCCTGGTTTAATCATTTAATGATTATTATGTCTGCAGGTACAGTTCCTCACGCTCAGGCTCAGGAGCTGCAGTCTGCCGTTCTAACAGACGGACTTAAAAGACTTGATAATAAAGTGATGAGAAAGCAGGTCTCTCCGTGGCAGCCACATAAACTGCCGGTGACTTTTAAAGGATTTTCCCTGAGACGTCGGATGCAGGTGCTGAACCGAGATCAAAGAGCCGAGTAAAACCGTCGAAGTTTGAGAATTCCAAGAGCGATGATTCATTCGGGGCAGAGTCCCACACTGTAAGAACCCACTGCTAATGATGTCGTGCTCCTTCCATGCAATTACATGCAGGGAATCTGTCGATCAGCTGTGTTGCACTCAACCATCATTTCTGGGATCAGACGTAAAAGCATGTTTTGTCATTTGAACACATAGTGAATCGTAGCACATGTGACTTTAAAGGTGCAGCGTGTACGATTTTGTGTCCGTTTTTGTCTGTTTTGTTGATCTCTTTAATGTGAGTGGATCCTCGCGCCATGTTTTTACAGTAGCCCAGGGTGGACATACTAAACATCTCTTGAGCTTTGATGACTACTGAAGTCTACCATAGGGTGGATACAACATCCAACTTCACCTCTAGATGTCACCAAATATTACACACTGCACCTTTAACACGAGGCAGCTGACAGTAACTGCCTTTGCTCTGTCAATACTTTAACTATGATTATGTGATAAACGGTATCATTATTACTTTTTTGATGAAATCTCAAGTTGCCAAGAGCTCGGGATTTACGAGGCGATGGACACAACATGTAATTTGACCAAATCGTACACACTGCACCTTTAATGTATGCATCAACATGACACTATACCTATCATGGCCTTGTGTTCCAAGACTGGAAAATAAACAAAGGAATGCACAAAATGTCACATTGCATCTCCACAGCTGTACTCCGTGTTGTTTTATAATGACGGTGTTTCAGCTCCAGTCCCAGGAATTGGGTCAGAAATGGAACGTTTCCAAAAGTGAACAATTTTCTGTTCGCTCATCAAATCCCCCAAATATGCGAGTCCAACCCAAGGCAGTGAACCGGTGAGGGTGAGGAAGTCATACGGCAAACAAATACAGCTTTCACTGCGGAGCCCCTTCCATCGCCATGGAAACTGTATGTTTTACTGTGCAAATGAAACATAATAAAGTGGGTCGATGCATGTGTGCAGAACTGCAGAGGACGGATCTGAGAAAGGACAAGAGTTTGTGCTTTAAAGCAGAGTAACGTCACCCACGCTGAGGATGATGCCAGGAAGTATTTGTAAAACTCTGTTTTTGCGGAGGTGCACATCAGGGGTCTGTATCCATGCATAGGCTATGGCAGGGGTGGGCAGGTATTTTTCCAGGGGGGCCACATACAGGAAATCCAGATTGTTATCAGGGGCCAAACAAACTTTGTTATAGACTTGTTGTTATTATTCAATCAAATTATTTAAATTATCTTATGGGCTATTTATTTATGTTTTATCTATATTATCTATATTTCAGTAACAATTACTCCAAACATCATCTTATCAAGAAACTCAAATGGAGGTGAAAACAACATAACTTTATAATCAGTAATTATCAAATGTGTGAAAATAATCTAACATCCCTCATAGAAAAAACCCCCCAATAAAAATACAATACAAAAAATAATTGTTTTGTAGACAATACGAGTCAATTTGAATAAATACAAACTGTTCCCTTATGCCTCAGCAATACAGAAAAACACTCATTTCAAAAGTTGAATATCAAACTGGAAACAAATGGGGTTGATTTTCTAAAGTGGGACTTTTATTTTGAAGGCTAAGAAAGTGCGGGGGAGTTGCTGTGAACGGAGGCTTCCTCGCATGTAAACATCAAGCATGATAGAATTACACATACAGGAAACGCATTTCAAAATAAAAGCATATTTTGGCAAAAGTGTCCGGTTTCATGTATAAACCAGTTCAGCTTGAACTCTACTCTGCGGGTCACATTGAACAACGTTCTGGGCATTGAAATGCCCACGTCTGGGCTTTGGTGTGGCTCTGACGCAGAAGCATCATTTAGGGTTCAAAGCTCATGTCCAACTCTCTATAACTGAGCTCTTCAAGTTTCACTGTCACACCGAAACTACTTGACAGTAATGGAAAAAGCCGACATGTAACGTTAATTATCGATTTAGTTTTCAACACCCTGCTCGCAGCTTGTAACATATTTGACACTGTGCTTCTCATTCTTTCTTCAGAGGAGACGATTGAGCACTTTCCTGAACTCATCATCGTGGTTTGTTTACTCCGAGCACTCGGAATTGGATTCCGTGTGCGCGGCTCCTGTGCGAGCATGTGTCACGGCGGCGGTAAATAATATTTATTCAGCACTGAAACAGTTTCTCCTCACGGTCAGAGATAAACAGCCAACAGTGGCATGTGCAAACACAGATACGCAGGGACACGTCGCACGCACACGTGCAAACAAACGTTCATTTCACCTGTGAGATCTCCACCCAACAGCGCGCTGGCATCTTTCACTCACTCACTCACAGTTGTAGATACACCCTTCCTCACATCTGTATAGCGGCAATAATAGAGCTGGAAACATTCCAGACACTCCCTCAACAATGCTGGATATTGTGCTTGGCGCTGCTATGGAGCCCGGCGCAGACTCACAGACCCAAACAGCAATGAGATCAGTCCTTGTGGATGACACGCACCCGCTCATTATGGAGCTCAGAGATCAGAGCCCGGGCTTTGTTCCCTTGTCATGGCGCTTAAAGCCGGAATCCTCAGAACCGTGAGTTGTGACTTCTGTGGAGGCCTCCTCTCCTCAAACACCAGCCCGCTCCTGCATCACGTCAACACACCCCGTCTAATGGTCACCTCGGGGATGAGCGGATTTTCTGCCTGGCTTGTCCCCGATGCGGCCCCCTGTGAGCGCTCGTCTCCCCGCTGAGTGAATGTTTGAACGGACGCCCTCGCGGCGGAGTTGACACAAGCCGACACGGAGCTCGCACCGCAACACTGCTCGGGCTCGGGAAGGGCCCGACCCGAGGTGGAGGCGCCGCCGAGAGCGACGGC
>JAFBJT010112340.1:39941-56278 GCA_016785325.1 Chascanopsetta lugubris
GGAAGGGTGAGGGGATGGATGCAACGTGCAACTTCACCTGTAGATGTCACCAAATCTTTGTCACCAGCACCTTTAAAACACTTGAGAAAACAATATTCTGAAAAGTCACTGAAGAGAACAAAGTTTGAGATTAGGATCCAAAGTTTTCAAAAGGTGAACTGGAACTGTTGAGCTGTATTCAGTTGTTTGGTGTAGTTAAAGGCACAGTGTGTGAGAAGTGGTAACATCTAGTGGTTGAGCATGCAGGAGAACCTATGCTAGCCCCCCCCCCCCCCCCCCCCCCCCCCCCCCCCCCCCCCCCCCGTTTATTTTGAGGGTTACTTTGTTTTCCTGTTTGATTTGGATCAGCGTCTGAATGCTGCGCAGGAAGTGATGAAAATTCCTTGAGGTCAGGTCGCTGCACGGACCGCGTTCAGCGTGTGGTCGCTGCCGGGGGTTCATGTCTCCGGGAGGTTATAACGGGCCGCGCTACGAGCCCCCCCCCCCCCCCCCCCCCCCCCCCCCCCCCCCTCCCCCCCCCCCGCGAATCCTCTCCCCTCACTTTCTCCTTGCGCCTCTTACGGGAATTGCGTTTTGTGGTCTGTGCATCTCGTTCTCTCCTCTCGCCCCTGCAGGAGGACGACTTCCAGGAGATGGTGAACACGGCCCAGTCCATGGAGCTGCAGTACGGCCACCTGTTCGAGAAGGTCATCGTGAACGACGAGCTCGCCGCCGCCTTCGGCGAGCTGCGGGCGGCGCTTAAGAAAGTCGAGACGGAGACTCACTGGGTTCCGGTGAGCTGGACTCACTCCTGAGACACACGCTGGCTGTAGTGAAAGGAGGAAAGGGAAGGGCTCTGCAGGTTTGTATCTTTTTTTTTTTTCGATCCAGGATGTGGGAGGAATCAAACAAGACTCTGAACGCTTGTACCTTTGGTGCAAGGGGCTAAAAATAAGTCCTGCCTACATGGAATCAGGCTGGATTTCGAACTCATTCGCCGTCTGGATATGAATCTGCAGGTGTGACGGAGCTGCACGTCCGTCCAGAAAACGGGCCCGGGCCATCGAACTGGACCCGGGTCCGGTCGGACTTGAGTCGGGAGCTTTTTGGTCCAAACCAGAATGCGGAATGAGCCTGGATCATCGTCGTAGCACCAGCTGTCCTGCCTGCCAGCAAATGAGCAACATGGCCAACCGCTGCTCCCTCTTCAGAGTGTTTATAACATTTAGACCATTCAAACCAAATGGACACGTTTCATCTACACATCTGTGAGACGACTCCACCTCTGGGGGAGGAACGGGAGAGACGTGAACACGCGTGCCGACTGTCTTACTCCATCTCTGTGCTTCGAAAATGCTTCCGTGACTTACTCCAAACAAAACACTGTCAGGTACACTTTCGAGAAAAGGACAATGAGTGTGATTTAATTTAAGAGAAATTAATATATTTTCTAATACGGTTCTGTCATGTCGTCTTTTGCGTATCTTTTTCTAAACATATCTCGACTTCAACAGAATCCTGTCTCTTAATGCTTTGCCTCCTCTCGACAGCTTTCGACTCCAGAGGCATCTCTCCTTTCAGTCCGGTGTTTTGGTTTCATCGGCCCAGCCTCGTTTTCCACCTACAAAGCACAGAAAGCACTGTTTTATTTAGGTGTTATATTTTCCATTTGGGCGCATTGCGAAAAGCCACCCTTCATACGACGGTGCCCAGCATAACAGCTTTGCCGTTTAAAGTCCCAGAACGGGACACTTTTGGCCGTCGGCTCGTAGAAAGTGTTCACCGGTCTGTTTTATTAGGGTGGGGGCTCTATTTTTATTCTCATAAAAGTGGCTTAGGCGGAGCTGCTAATGGTGGGCTTGCAGCGCACCCCCAGGATTTTGATTTAAAGTAATGCTAAGTAGCCGCTCCTGACTTTATGAGCCTTAGACGTTAATTGCTAAATTGATTTTCCCGTCTAACTTGCTCATTCGTATTCCTTACTTTTTTTTTTTTTTTTCTAAAGGTGCAGTGTGTACGATTTGGTGACATCTAGTGATGAAGTTGCACGTTTGCATCCATCACCTCACCCTCACCCCTCCCAACATGCAGGGCAAACTGTTTGGACCTATGTCATTACAACACAAAAGACGTTTAGTATGTCCACTCGGGGGCTACTGTGAAAACATGGCAGCCCCCGTAGTGCGGACCCGCTCCTGTAAATATGCGTTAATGGGCTCATTTAAGGGCAATGGAAATCAAATGAAACATTTAAAACATCATAAATTCCTGAAAATGCCAGTATGTAATAGTTTTATAATATTTTTTTACGACGAGTATGAGGAAAAAACGTACACACTGCGCCTTTAATCTTTTTTTCATAGCGGTTACATCTAGAAGACTGAGTTTTAAGGAAACAGGTGATTTATCATTGCTATCTTTAGCATTGGCAGCATTATCGGCCATGATCTTTGCTTCTTTGATACTGTTGTTGTTCAAACGTTGCTGACTGATGAATAGGGATCGACACACAAGGCATTTAGAGAGAATCTGCAGAGACACGGGGGAGTTGGTTGACAGCAGGTTCGGGTCTTAACAGTTCAAAATGACAGCTACTCATATATCTAAAACTGTGATTTTTAAAATCTCATTCTTCTCTGTGAACAAGATACATGTTAATATGACGCATTTAAAGTCACGTTGCCTAATTACCTCCTGGTTCGAGCTTTATGAAACCGGATTTAAAGTAAGTTGGGAAACAAATAGGCCAATTGTCCAACTGTGGTCGTGGGTGAGCATATTTTTCTACCTTGGGAAACCGGCTTTTCTTTTTTCAGTGGGTGTAAATTCATTTTCACGTGCTTTTATCTTACCTTTTAACACCAAATACAATATTTAAATGTTTGATTTCTCCATATCAAAAAGAGTGATAAGCATATATATGCTCTTCAGGATAATACATGTTTTTAAAGGGACTCTTAGGACACCCCACATTCTTTTACTTGTTTATTTTATTTTTTTTTCTGTTGTCATGTTAGTATTAAGTTCCCTCTCAATGCTTTTGACTTTGTTCATCTCTTCGTATCTGAACCGGCTGCTCCCAGTTTTATTGCTCCGAATCAGATTTGTACATTCTCTGGACAAAAACATTTAATTTCTTGCTGTAAATGAAATGCTGTTTTTGAGGCAAACTGCTGCATTTTATATTAAAGGAGATCCAGCGAAACCTGCACGTCCAAGGTGATACATTACTTGGATTTATGTCGGCAGTGATGGGTGAGATGGAATGGGTTGAGAAAAAAATGTCCGCTTCACATTCCGTTATGTTCAAGTCGGAGAAATACATCTTTCAGCTGCTCTAGAAGTTCACTCCAAAGTGCAGAGTTGCATAAACACAGCTGACACCTTTCTTTTCGAGAGTAGAAAATATTAGTCACTGGCTTCTTTTCTCACCTGTGAGCTGCTGCAGCTGAATTTGTTTTCAACAGCCTCTGAGAACTCGAATGCAGGAGCATGAATTCATTCAATGTCAAAATGTTCCTGTCAAGTTGATCAAGTGAAGCTGGAAAAACAACCTCGACAGAGCTCTGGGGAGAGAGAAACAGCAACATTACAGGGATTTAAAGGTGCAGTGTGTAAATGTTTTGTAATGTCTTTAAAAATGACAAAAGAATTACATACTGACGTTTCCAGGAATTTATAATCACCGGAATGTTTTGTTTTTTCCTCCATTACACTTGAATGAGCCCGTGAATGTATATGTACATGAGGAGGGGGTCCTCTCTACGGGGGGCCGCCATGTTTTTACAGTAGTAAAAGTGGACGCACTAAACATCTTATGACCACAGGTTCTCCTCCGTGCTTCGAAGGGTGAAGGTGAGGTGCTGGATACAACATGCAGCTTCACCTCTAGATGTCACCAAATCTCACACACTGCACCTTTAAGAAAAGTTCCATTCAAATTGAATTCACCCTCATGTCATGCGGGACACATGCAGATTAATGTGCATGTGTAGTTACATCCAGGTGGCGCTTTAAGACTTGATGGTGAGTATTTGTTGGATCGGGACTGAAGAGGAGGATCCTGCTGCTGCAGCCCAATTAAACCCGTGTCCGGCTGCAGCTGTTTGCCAAATGACTAACTCAGATGTCACCGGACCTTTGAAAACAGTGGGTCTATGAGCAGGCGGGGGTCCGTGGGGGTGGTAGAAGTGGGCTCTGGAGAAGTCCGGCCTCCAGCCGGCGAAACCCACGCCTTCCGGGGGGTTCGCCGGGCCTCCGCTTGATGGAGTTCCAAAAAAATCCCCCACCGATCCGAATCAGTTTGTCTAACCTTCACATTTCCTCTTTTCCACAGTGCTCACTTTGATGGCCCTGCGGAGCAGGGGGGGGGGAGGGGAGGGGAGGGGAGGGTTTACAGCCAAGGCGGATGCTGTGAGGTGGAGTAGGAGGTGGCAGAGAAGGTCAGGAGGAGGTGACACCACTCACTCGGGCCGATGGGAGGACCTGTCTATTCCATCGCTCGCTCTCCCGCTGTGTCTGTATCCCACTCCGTCTTTCCTCCTGATTCGGAAAACAGAGCAGCGGGGGGAGACTCGGAGGCTGCCAGCTCTATGGACGGGACCAGGCCGCGATTTCATTTTGCCCTCTGAGCTCAGGCTTGGCCCACTGAGCCAGCCCCCCCCCCCCACCCCCCCCAGAAGCCATCGCGCCCGGGGTCCGTGTCTGACACGAGACTAACGCCCCTCTGCATCGTCTGAGGGAGTTCTCTGTCACGGAGGAGGTGTCAAAGTCATTTTCACCGGGGGCCACGTCAGCGTTCTGGTCGCTCTCCAGGGTCCCGTTTGAACTCTGGGACCGAATGTGATCGCTACCGAACAGATTGCAAAAGAACCGATTGATTGTTATTTATTAATGCGCACATCTGGAGGTGAAGTTGCATGTTGTATCCGTCACCTCCCCCTCACCTTTCTTAGGGTGCGGCAGACTTCAGTTGTCATTTACACTCAACAGGCGTTGGGTACGTCCACTTTTACCTCTGTAAAAACATGGCGGCCCCCGTAGGGAGGACCCCCTACTCATGTAAATATACATTAATGGGCTCATGTAAGGGTAAAGGGGAATAGGTGATTCTAAATTCCTGAAGATGTTGGTATATAATTGTTTTGTAATCCTTTTGACAAATCTTACACACTGCATTTTTTAAGTTACAAATATTGTACATGCATTTCCACACATGTTACACCTGTAAACACACTATATATTGCTACACATAGAGTTCATGGGCAATGTTTCCTTTAGACTTCTATTTTTAGACAATCGTGCTTGAAAGCTCTCGCGGGCCACATTTGACCCACGGGCCACAGGTTTGACACGTATGTTCAAAATGAGTGAAACATCCACATTTCCACTCAGACTCGAACACAAAAGGGAAATTGTTGCTCAGGATCCCGTCGTTTTGGTTCTTTAGTCACATGTGAAGGAGTCGTCGTACCTGCTGCCTCTTTCCTCTCAGCATTTTAAATTCGAGTGATTTCTTGGGTGGTCTTCTTTCATTCCACGGCAAATCCATGTCTTAATTAATCTACTGTCATATTTGTCACTTCTAAAAAGTATTATAAAACAATGACATACTGATGTTTTCATGGATTTATGATGTTTTAAATGCTTTATTTTACTTGTATATTTACAGGAGGAGTGGGTCCACATTACGGGGGGCCACCATGTTTTTACCGGTAGCCCAGAGTGGACGTACTGAACCTCATTTTGAGCCTTAATGACAACTGAAGTCCACAGGTGCTCCTGCGTGGGAAGGGCGCAGGCGAGGCGTTGGATGCCACGTGCAACGTCACCACTAGACGTCACCAAATCCTACTTACACACTGCGCCTTTAAGGCGTGGGGGGTGTTGAGATGTGTTTTGACAGCGCTCCCGTGGCCCTGCAAGCGCGCGATACTCCCTGAACTCCCAGCTTCTTTTTCCATGACGAACGAGCAGCGTCTTGACACCGCGCCGCTGACGGCAGCGACAGACGCGCTGTTTTGCTTTCTCCGGTCTGTGATGTGTCATCAGCCTGCGCCTTCAGGAGCCCACGGCAATTCATTAGAGGTGTTGCATCAGCCTGGACTCTGTGCTGGATGTGCCTTGAGTTGAGGAGGACAAGAAACATGCATTAACAGATTAGGTTTCACCCCCCGATCTGGAAAACAAAGGCTGCAGCCACATATGCGAAGGTACTTTAGATGAGTGGTGACAGAAAACTGGAAAAAAACAAAAAAAACGTGTGTACATTCGAGTTTGTGTATATAATGAAGAGACATCAGGAAATGACTTTGCCCGATGGTAGGTAGTCGCACAATGAGAGACGCATTCATAAATCTTCATATTGTGCCATAAAACTCAGCCTGCAGCCTCCGATGGATGTAAGATAACAAATCGACTTCCTTTTTCTTCATCTCGTTCCGTGATGAGTGAGCTGCCATGTGAGTTAGGACCAAGCGATGTCTTCCCCAGCTCAGTGCCAGAGCCCTGGTGTTCACCAAATCAAAGACCCGCTCTCCATCTACTCGCCTTTTGGGTCCAAGGACTCGAATGGTTTCGCCGAATGCATTAGGAATATAAGGATTTACAGTAAGTTAAGTTGATCTTTCATCTCAGACTGCAGGGATCAAGGCTGCCCCTGTTGCACCGCTGTAAGGTCCATTCAATTGCCCTCCTTTTACCTTTATGTACATAAATCCACGCACAAACTCAACTCATTGTTTGGGAGAGCGGGGCCAGGGCTGACAAACAGGCAGGTTTAAGATGTGGAAAAGTCCGAAAGCCCGTTCTGCCCCAAGCCCAGAAAAGGGTCATAGCGGACTCCTTCAAAATCAACCCGATGCATTTCGGAAACCATTAAAGCTAAATGTCTCCGTCCTGCGTTACCATACGCGCTGCAATCACTTTGATTTACAACGTTCAAATTGCCGCGTCAGGGTTCATATCCTGAACATGGCTCAATGCGATAAGTCTTTCCTTTGTAACATGACAAATTGTACATCACCAACATCAGAGGTGGGCGGGCAGAAGACGGGGAGGTTACGAGACTCCTGCTGGGTTTCCTTTTCTTGAATGAGCCTTTCTTCCAGTTCCTCTAGCGTTCCACCATCCCGCCAGTGCCCAGCCTTTCATGTGGTGACTCAGTCCATCGCGGTGCCGTCGGCGGCAGCCAGCGATGTCGCTCTGTTTTCCCCATCCTGGCGTCAATGCCCTCGACAATTCAGAGACTGTACCTTAGACTAATGGGGCTTCAGGCCAGGCGTTTCCGCCCACCCTGTCTCCTCGGCCTAATTAGTCTCACCATTACCTCATGTCTCTAAGCAAAGGGCTTGTCCCCGCTGAGATGAAAACAATCTGTTTGTTTTTCATTTAAAGGTGCAGTGTGTACGATTGGGTGACGTCGAGAGATGGAGCTGCACGCGGCGTATCCATCACCACACGCCACTGAGCATGCAGGAGAACCTACGGTCGACTTCAGGTGTCACTAAAGCTAAAGAAGTCGTAAGTATACGTTGATGGGCTCGTTTGAGGGGCAGCTGTGGCTGAAGGGACTAGAGGACTTGTCCGGTTGGGGGGTTTGATTCCCGCCTCCCCCACTTCCGTATGCTGAGGTGTCCTTGGGCAAGACACTGAACCCCACATCGTCCCATAGACTTATAGATACAAAGTGCCGCGAATCGCTGCACAGTATGAATGTTTGTGTGACTGTACTGTAAAGCGCTTTGAGAGGACTTCAAGACTTGATGAAGTGCTACATAAATACAGACCATTCACCATTTAAGGGTAATGGGAACATTTAATATAACATCATAAATTCATGAAAGATGTCAAGATGTAATCGTTTCCGAATACTTTTAGAATGAGCAACAATGACCGAAATCTTTCACACTGCACCTTTATAGAAAGAAAAAAAAAGACAGCATTGTATCAAAACGCGGTTGCCCACATGAATCTGAAACTGAAAATGCTGGAGAATAGATGCGAGGCCTGTAATTGGCAAACGACGTACACAAAAACAGACCGGATTAGAACCAGGACACGGAACATGCTCATTGCTGCTGTTGTCGGTGGGTGAGAGCAGGCGGATCTCGGCCTCCGATCCGCCGGCTCTGTGCGGGTGAAAGGTCCAAATGATGAAGTTCCCCTGCGGATCCTCCAGAACCTGTCTACGTGCGCACGAGCCCTTATAGGGGCATGTTACCTTGACCTGTGTCTCTCAACCACAGGACTTTGAGAAGCGCCCACCCCGAGACCACCTCTCCACGCTGATGAGAAGGTGCTGAAACCATAACAACGCGCTGGGCCCGGTGGCATGGTTGGTCATTACTGTGGGCCGGCATATTTATACACCGCCTGCCAGGGCTGCGCAGGCTAACTCAGCCCTGTGTGTACGTTCGTAAATGAGGGCAGGGGTAAAAGTTCATGCGGAGGGTCTTCTGCACCGAGAACTCCTCTGACACGTGTGGAGCTAAAGCAGTGTTCGGGGGCCGAGGCCGCACAAAGGCGCTGACTATGTTCGAGGAGTACGAAGCTGTCCACCTGTATTTTCTTAAACTTTTCGCTGCGGCCTTCCCCCGAGCCTTGTTGGCCTCTACTGGAGCAGTTTTAATTACACAGACTCTGAACTGTCATCTCTCGAGCGAGAGGTCACACGAGGAGTTCACGACCCCCTCGTGTGTGCAACAAATTAGTCTCGAAACTGACATGATTTCCCCCAGTTAGGGTGAGTGAGTGGTGGAGAAAAATATCACCTGCATTCCAAACGTGTCTGCTTTCATTGCGTTGAAGCCTTCTTTTTATAGCCCGCATTGTCCTGATCGGCTTCCAGCGCTGCTGTCAGCCGAGCACGTCAACTTTGTACAGTCCTGTACAAGCCGAGGGAAGTAGCAGAACAGTGTTTCTCCCTCTCCCGGTGATACACAATTCAAATGGAATGTGGCGGCACGTCCAGCTGGGGCAGGAGAGTCCAGCAGCAGTAACCATGCTGACCTGCTCTAATGACCTTAAGTGGATTACAAGGAAGCCCTGGTCACTGGTCATTAATATTCATTCCACCGGAGTTACCTTCATGTGGCGAGCAGCCACACCTCGGGGACTGAGCGCCGGACCTCCGAGATACTTAAAAAGCCCATTGCTGCGCACACAGCCCCGGAGCATCTGTCGGACCTCTGGAACGGAGGAGACTCACAGAAAACCCACAGAGACGTCTCCCGCAATCTCCGTCTTGAGTGGCGTCCGCACGATTGATGGGGAGAGAATGTCAAGTTCCTGGCCTCACCTGCCTTTCATCAAAGTCGAACCACAGTGAAGTCAGTGGAAAGGATGATAGTGGAAACTTTAATCCACAATGGTGAACCTGGACTTTGTGAGCTGTGTGAATTCTTGCCACAGACTATTAGTGATGGTGACGATGTGATGAGTCTGAAACAGAGGAAGCAAACGTCCTTATTGGCCCTGAAAATTAGTCCTGGTGTGACTGCTCCTTTACGCAAAGTAACACAAAGGACATATATTTATTCCAAACCATAAAAACAAAGACCAAATATGTGCCTGCACCTGCTGGTGACATACGGCTGCTCTGAGACATTCCCTCCGCTACAGTCAACTACATTGGATCATATCAATAATATCATCATGGTTCCACGTTTGAGATATAAATCAGTGATTTTCTATGATTTATTCGACATGTAAGATCTGTTCCTTTCTGCCGGACTTTATGGCTCTTGCACGTTAGCCTTGATTGCCAACGACAACATGAAATACACATGGACTTGACGCCTTCGAGGACACGCGTGACCTCACCGGGGGGAAATAGTTCTATTCCCTGTCGAGATGTGAAGCCATAGGTTTGATATTATTATATTATATTATATGCCATAGATCTACAAGGACACATCACCACATTATGAATCTCCTCGACAGAGATGAGCTGTGTAACAAGTGCTCCTGTGAAACCCAAGAGGATATGCCCATGTGTATCTTTTTGCCAAGGTGGATTCCTGTTGCACGCCGAAGCCTTGTAATGGACACGCCGGTTTCACATCGTCATTGCCGTGTTCTCGGAAACACGGTGACATGTTAGGATGGCGATGGCATTTCTGTATCAACACGGTGAGGAGGCTGACGGGAGATTGACCCTGACCATGGCAATCACAGATGTAACACTCCAGTTTTGTTTTTGTTTTGTTCCCAGACCCTAAAAGCCAAGGCCCGGCCCCCTCACCTACATGCTCCGTACATCATGTTTTGACACGCTGTCGTCGTCTTTTCATGCTGTTGAGGTATGCGGATGAATGCAGGGTGTCGGTGCACACGCTCAGTGGGAGCTGTTTGTGTTTCCAATCAAACGCTTGTCGAGCGGTGATGACCCGCCCACCGGGTAAGTATGACGGAGACTCACAGCGCCAAGGTGGAAAGTATTAAAAGGGGACTAAATTGGAGTCGAGACTTTTCGACTTCTTTGCAAAGGAAGAATAACAAAAAGCAGTGTGATTTTTATGGCGGGTCATGTCCTTTTACGAGGTGACGCAATGTCCAATATGGAGCCATAGGTCCAATGAGGATGCGGGTATGTTATGAGCAGTGGAGACCAGTATCCAAACTACCGGGTCAGGTCCAAGCCGGACCTGGTCTACAGAGGACCTGGTAAAAGGGAAAAGTGTAACTTCCAGCGTCGTTGTGAAAATGAGGGCAATTATGTGGCCGGGTCCTGAGATAAACAAATCAGAACCGATGTCCGTTTGCCAGTTGATTACAGTAGTACGCTCTAGTACAAGGGGTCTCAAACTCATTTTCACTGAGCGCCACATCAGCATTATTGTTGCACACATAAAAAGTAGCATGTGTAATGAACTAGAGTTCATGGGCAATGTTTTGGACTTTTATTTTCAGACAACCATATGTCTTTAAGCTCTCGCGGGCCACATAAAATGATCTTGCGGGCCACATTTGGCCCATGGGGCGTGGCTTTGACACATGTTCTGGTGTGACCACTTTTGGACTTTGAGGTGTTTGAGCGAGACATAAAAAAAAATGAGAGGCAACTAAAAACCTGGCACCATGGAAACAAAAGGCGTGAGGAATGGAAAGGTACTCGGGGGCCTTGTTAGTTAGCCTGTGTGTGATGTGTGAGCAGGTGTTGATGGCAGGGATCGGTGCTACAGCAGCTCGGGGAGCAGGTGAGATTTTGGCTCCGGAGCGGCAGGCCTTAATAAGTGACGCTCCGCGGGGGCACTTTCACAGCCAGTCAGGGGGTTGACAGAAAATCCAGCGGCCCTCCAATTGGGGCCATCAGAGGAGAGGAAGTGCCCACGGTCCAAAGTCTGGCTACCTCGTACTCTGACCGCTCAGCAGCCCTCCAGAGAGACTGCTGCCGCGAGGCTGAACCTGAACACCCCGCGAGTCTGAGCAGCAGCAGCAGCAGCAGCAGCAGCAGCAGCAGCAGCAGCAGCAGCAGCAGCAGCGGCGCTCTCACACAGGCCGCAGACGGGCTGATTAGTCCTCAGAGCTTTATGATTAGACTACGCTGTTAACATTGGAACCGCACACACGTCAACGACCCTTTCTTGGCCTTTCCAAACGCCAGGACAGAAACAGACTTAGTGGCCAAGGGGGTATAGTCCCTAAGCACAGCTGTCCTTTCCTTTGAAGAATAGAAGCTACTGTTTGGGAACAATAATACAATGATAGCAATCGCCCCAACACTTAAGCCAGGCCTGTCGCACTACTGGCAACAAGCTGAGTGTCAAAATGAATCAAAAGTGAGTACACTGAGCGAGTGATGTTATCTTGCCCTCATGATCAGTTATTCCAAACGTCTAGACGGATCGTGTGCATCAGCACCGCCGCGCAGCTTAACAGCACATAGCATCTTGATGATCGGTGTCACCGCGGCAGAGTCAATGACAAACGCTACTTCAAAATAAAGAAACCAGAAATGTAAACCCACGTTGGCTGGATTAAAGGTGCAGTGTGCGAAATCCCGGTCGCTCTTTGTCACTTTTATCTGTCGAAGTAGAATTACAAAGCGATTCTATGCCGACACGTTTACGGATGTACGATCCGCTTCAATGTATGACTTGCCGCGGGTTCTCCCCACCGGGACCGCCATGTTTTTATGAGAGCCCAACATGGGCATACGAAACGTCTTCTGAGCTTTAACGACAACCGAGGGCCACCTCCCGCAGGCTTGAAAGCGCGGGGTGAGGTGCTGGATGCAACACGCAACTTCGCCAGTGGGTGGCGCCAAATTGTACACACTGCACCTTTGACGAAAGGCCTCACCGACACTGGGGAGAGAAATGAGGTGTGCTGTCAACTGAGCAGTCTTCCCCACATTACGTTTGTCTCTTCACAAGGACGTCTTTCTGCCCTCCAGGGCTATAAATGTCACATTATTTCCAAGAGGCAATCTTCCATCCGCTGTGAATGGAGCTGACTCTGCCAACGCTGGTGCAGCTCCAACTCCTGCATCCCACCACCCGACTCCCCTAATGAGGGGAGGACAGGGGACCAGTCTTGTCTTTCAATCCCTTCTCACTACACTTAACAGGTCGCCCTATTTGTCTGTCCTCACCCTCCGCTCCCCTCCCCGGCTCCTCCATTTCCATCCGCCGCTCCACATCTATTCAGGTTTTTGCTTTCTCTCTTCATCCCCGTGTTCATCCTCCCGTTCGCCGCCAGTCGTTCTCTTGTTCTCCGCAGCGACCTCGCCCCCCCACCCCACACTCCCACCCCCGCCACCCCGGCATCCCGACACAAGGGAGGGAAGGAACAAAGGGCCCCTGATGTCTTCCTGGAGACGTTGGAAGGCAAAAGTCAAATCGCATTGGAGCGAGTGAGGCGGTGCCAAATGTGGACAGCCTCTCAGACCGCACTCTCAAAATAATAATTACACCGTGAGAGATGAAGCGATGGAGACAGGAGGAGCCAGAAGGTGAAGGGAGGAGGGGCGACAGAGAGGGAAGATCTGTGTTTTTACTTCAACGTGCTGAAAATGTTGAGAGAGTAGAACCAGCTGCTATCTCCGGGCCAGGGGAAGGGAGAACGGAGGCAAGGCAATCAGGTCTAGCGGAACGGATTTCGCCAGCTCAAGGGCACCAGAGCCGTGAATCTGGTAAACAGGTGAAGGTGGGGGCAACATATCCTCACATGAACCAGACAAGGACAGACGGAACCATTCAGGTGACTGACCGGCCCCCAAGTGGCCAAGTCCACTGGGCTACTTCAGAAATCAGTGCAACTGCATCACTTTTTCCACATTTCAAAGTCTGTTATTACATCTGCCATGGAGATTATGACTATTTGCTCAATTTTGGTTTTAGCCAACAGGATTATCCAAAAACTATGTTATGGATTAATACAATCTTGGTGGAAGGTTGGATGGAAATGATGTTTGCGCGGTTCCAAAATCTTTGATATTTGTGCCTTATGGTGCAGTGATTCTGTGATGCTATAATATGTTTGGGGGGGGGGGGGGGGGGGTTCCATTGATTGCATAGTGCTCTAAAACTCACATTTTCCCAGATTGAATGATCCAATAATCCAGCCAAGAGATTCTTACCACTGCGTTGGTTCATGTGGGAGATGACGTGAGGCACTAAGTGTGTCATGGGGTCAGCTGGGTCTTCTGCTCACAACAGAAATGCATCACATGAAGCATTGTGGATATTCACAGTTACTTTCTCTCTTGGTCCCTGAAATGCATTTTAATTTCTGAAGAGTTATTAATTGTCCTGCTTTTCGGCTTGTGTTTTTAGGTTTTTGTCATTTTGTTATGATTTGCACCCATCTGTGTGTGTGTGTGTGTGTGCTTGCCCTCTAAATCGTCTAACGTTGGGACAAAGTTTCCCTCCAAACGGACTTTGTCTCCTCTTTGTCCCGTGATTACGTGACGTCAGCTGGTCTGAACCAAAAGAGCGAGCCCCACTTTAATAACGTGTTAGTCAGCTAATCTCCCGTAAACTCTCCACTCTCTTTCTCTCACTTCAAGTAGCTGAACTGAGCCGAGTTTATTAATATCAGCCCGTGCAGGTGTTGATGGAGATTCTGCGAATGACCTCAGGACTTTGGTCGATTGCTCGAGGACTACTACTTGGCGTGAACTATTCCACACTTGGCCAGCCGCTGGGAAATCTCTCCTCTGGTTGTTGGACACTCTGCCATGAAAAGAACTGGCAATGGCCAACGCAGGGGTCAAATCCACAGCCATGGAAATATTAAAACACTGTGAACTGAGCTCACAGGCCCCGTCTGACTTTATGTAAAACATGTGATATCAATTGAAGCACTATATGGTGCTTGTTAAACGACGCAGCTGGGCGAGTCAACCAAATGGCTGCTGAATTATCATATTATTGTTATATCCAGTACTGATGTCAATTCCAGCTATCCACCACAGAAAGACACACGGGCCATATCCCATCATATGCATGTTTTTTTTCCATGGTGGCTCTATTTGTTTTTCTATTTTTACATTAAATGACAAAGTGCAAAGTCAAAGAAAGCACAGCACTGCACATCAGTGACAGGAGCTGGGGAGATGTGAGTTTATGGCGATATGATTTTCTCAAAGATAGGTCTTGCGGCTGCGTGTGTTTCTTTCCAGCTTCTCTGGAAACACATAAAAGCTCTTGTAAAATGCATTTTGCAACAGGGGCCCAGTGTTGCCCTGCAGGACTGCAAGATAAACAAAGTGTTTATAAGTCATATAGATGCAGACCTTGTCATTGGCCTCTCCCCCCGTGAAGCCCTCTGGCCGTAAATCCTGCGTTTCGTCTATATTTGACAAGCGCGCATCCACTCCAAAGAAAGCACTGGCACTACACGATCGCCACTTGAAATATATACTGTGCACAGGGCTTGCAAGCCACAATTACAGGTTTATGTTCATAAGAAGCTCAAATGATGATATTGTTGCAAAAAGAAATTCTCAGCAGTATCAGGTTTTGTTTACTGAGGCTCATTCAGCAGCAGTTTTGATAAAGTTGCGCGGCTTGAGCAGGTTCTCAGATGGTCTGGGTTGGCGACCCACCCAGACCCTTTGATGAGCAGCCACGACCCCAGTAAAGATGGTTTCTTTTTACGTAATGAAAAGATAGTACAGTTTGATGAGGCGCTCGATTGTTCTCAGTATAAGAACATCTGTATTTCATGTGGTCGGTGTTGCACTTGCAGTTCACCATGGTCAATTAGCAAATCCTTTATATGCAAACAAACATTCTTGGTGTTCCTCTATCTGTGAAATAGCGAGTGGCTATTAGCATTACAGGGCATTATAGCCACCTATTGTTAAAGGAGTGTGAATAGACGGCAATCTGGTGCATTGAAAAACAATCCCCTTCAAAATAAAAGCACAGCTTTTTTTTCCCAGTCAAAGGCTCACGACCTAAAAACAGAGAACGTTGTTCTTGCAGCTTGTTCTTGACACATCATCTGCGCAGGACTTTGTTCTTGTTCTTGTGAAGTATGTTATGTCCTGGCCAGAAAGAACTTTGTTCTTGTTCTTGCAGCCCAGGGAGCAAGAACACAGTTCTCTGTTCCTGCAGACTATGTATTGACCTTCAGCTTTGCGCATCAGAGCTTCAGTTTGGATGTTTTGGCAAAAACACACATTTATTGGTTGATGTGGAGATGATCTTCCTGCTTTATGGAATCATTATTTTCATTTTTCTGCTCTTTTGGCTTCCAACACAGTTTTTCCATTGGCGTCTTTAACCATGTTACCTATTTAACCAGTCAATAAACAAGGCAGCTGCTCATTACCAGTGAGTGCTCTCACCCCAGTGTCCGGTTTAAAAAGGAAAAGCTATCATAAACAAATTAGTCATGAGTGTTACAGAGTCCATGTCCTCGGAAAAAACATCACTCGGCAGGTTGTCGGGCTTCTTCTCCACCAGAGTTCAGCCGTGTGGGATCCTGTTTGAAACCCTGCTCTCCGTGCCTAGAATCACAAGGGATTATGGGAAAGCACAGACAGTATTCTGCCACTTTTTACAAGCATGGGATGTGGTCTTGGCCTGGTGTACCATTCGCCGCTCCGCCGCTCTCCGCTCTCCGCGCCGACGCTCGCGACATGTCTCTCGCAGGTGCTCATTCCAACGTCCAATGTCCCTTTCCTGCCCCGACCGCAACCAAACTGGGATTTGACTCGAGGCCCGTAACAACAGCAGAGGCCCTGTGGCGGACACACAAACCATCGGGAGACACGCGCCCAAACCAGGAGGGGCGGCCCAGCGCACCTCCTCGCCATCAACTCCCCCCCCCCCCCCCCCCCCCCCCCCCCCCCCCCCCCCCCCCCCCCCCCCCCCCCCCCCCCCCCCCCCCCCCCCCCCTCGCCT
>JAFBJT010112341.1:5980-50937 GCA_016785325.1 Chascanopsetta lugubris
ACACACTTCTCCGCACCTCTCTCTCTCTCTCTCTCTCTCTCTCTCTCTCTCTCTCCCCCCCCCTCTCATATGCTGTTTGTCTATCTTACGGCCCATCTCTCCCAGGAGGCTGCTTGTACAGACAGATGGGGGGGGGGGGCGATATGGGGGGGGGGGGGGGGGTATTGTCTATCTTACGGCCCATCTCTCCCAGGAGGCTGCTTGTACAGACAGATGGGGGGGGGGGGCGATATGGGGAGGGGTGGGCGTGTATAACCTCTACACAAAGGCAATGACAAGCCATTGACACGATAACAAACTTAACGCGGCGCTTCATCCTGCTGCGGATGGCGAGCGGTTTAATTATTGCATTAGAGCGACCTGTGTAATGGAGGAGCCACACGGAGTGACTGTGATATCAGATGTAAGTTAATGGCTTAATCGCCGACATCCCGGTCGTTCCGGCCTGCGAGACATTTGGCAGGTGAACATTTAGCCCTTTTAGCGGCCGGGATCATCTGCGACTCACCAGATCCATTTCATTGCTGTTGACATTCTCGCAGATTGAGATTCGTCACACAACCTCATTTTTAAACCACATCCATCGCACACATTGTAACTCACCACCAGGTGTATGGAGGCGCAAACATACACACACACACACACACACACACACACAGCGCGTTGTTACTGCAGCGGCTCTCTGTCAGCGACCCGCGGGTCCACAGGGGGCGCCGCCTCCGCCTCCGCCCCCTCGTGAAGGTCAGAGGTCAACAGCAGATGAGTGACTTGGAAGTAGTTAACACGAGTTTACGAAGCCGCTGGGCTTTAATTTGATGATTTGCGGGTCAGGGGGGGGGGGGGCGGGGGGGGCGACGCTGGCTGAGAGACACTCGGGGGGGGGGGGGGGGGGGGGCGACGCTGGCTGAGAGACACTCCTGATTTATCTTATAAAGGGGCAGTGTGCAAGATTTCACTCAGAGTACTGATGCTTTCATGTCGACTCATCAATCTTCACACTAGAATGAGTCGTTTCAATTCGAATCTGGGTCAGGTTGACTCTACGGAGGCCGCCATGTTTGTACAGTTGCCTGGAATGGACAAACTAAACACCTTTTGAGTTTAGAGGATAACTGAGGGCTCTGGCTCTCCAACATGTGTGGAAGATTTAAGGTGACTTTCTCGGGTCAGTTCCAATATTAAAGATTTGTGAGTGAGGGTTCCAACAAACTATTGTTTTTATAATAGATTAATATGCAGATTTTTTTTTATTAATCGCATAAATTAAACAAAAGCTTCCAGCTGTTTAGTTGAAACACATTTCAGACTTTTTAGCATTTTAGACAACTTTCATTATGAAAACTACAAAGTATCTACAGCCGATTATTTTAATATTTGATTAAAAAAAGTTTTTATTGATTAATAACTAATAATAGTTAATGAGGCTGATAGGTGATATTTAGAACTGATATAAATACACACTCTTTCTGTAAAATATCTTATACAACGGGGGGGGGGCACTGCTACAACAGAGGTTATAGTATTGTACTTTATTCATTTATTCACTTCATCAATAATAATTGAAATAAAATGCTGACTCAGATAAAATGCTGATCAATGATCCGTTAACCTATTAAAGAATTTAATGTTGTGTGTGAATCAGGTCCTGAACAAATGATGAAATATCACTGAAGTGTACAAAGTAATTAGATGCAGCAGAGTTGTGTGTGATTTACACTTTTAATAAAGCACTTATACGTTGATACCAAACTGGATTTAACTTCAGCACTAAACTGGGAAAACTCAAACTAATATCTACATATAATCCAATATTTACTGGCAACATCATCATCAGCTTCTGCCTGTGAAGATTTAAATCATCTCAGTAAACACATAATAATGTCAGGACCATCTATTAACAGCTCTACACATAAACTCCTCAAATCCTCTAAGGCTCTCACTTCCACTTTCACACACAAACACACACACACACACACACACACTCGCGCACACACACGCGCAGTTTCACACCTGAGACACTTGCGACTTCGCAGTGAGACATTAAGCCTGTAAATAGTTTGATTCATTGATACTTTAGATTTGCATGTGACCTGCGGGGCCCTCTAGAGGCTTCAGGACAGAGGAGCGGGGAATTGATTTTTTTTTGCTTCTTTTGCCTGAAAGCAGGAGCCAGCGCTCTCTCGCTGCTCCTCCTCATCACTTTGTCAGTAACTGCGGCTGCTTTAACACATACTGTGCACACACACACACACACACACACACACACACACACACACACACACACACACACACACACACGCTCCAGCTGCTTTAACCAGGTTTGCTCCTCATGAGACTTGTGATTCATAATCACCATCATCAGAGAATGACCTTTGAAAAACATGGACCTGAACACAGTGGTTGGAAAACAGTGGGAAACTGTCATCACATGTTGTTTTAAAGCCACACATGATCAACATGCATATGCCCCCAGTCCACTCACTGAGCATTAGCAAGCACTGAACAAAGGAGAATAGTCACAACACACACACACACACCACACACACACACACACACACACACACACACACACTCAGGTCCTAAGCCACTGAGGTTGAGTCGCTCAGCTTTAGTGCACGTGTGGAGGAGATGGCGCTGGCAGCCACAGAACTGTTACCTTCACCATGCTGTGCGCTCTCATTGGACCTTGCCTTCAATCATCATCATCATCATCATCATCATCATCATCATCATGACTGAAGTAGATTTAACCTCCCGGTCTCAGGAGAGGGTGAACACATTGTTTATATTACACCAACATCAATTTCCTGGGAATAAAACTCATCCATAAATCACATGTGAGCTGGATACAAAATGATGGAAGCCACTGAATCCACAGTCTTCTTTATTATCTCTCAGCAGCACCTGCGCCAGAACGCAGAGCAGCTAAGATCAACTGACCCTTCTGCACACTCAGACCCCTGTGCGTGTCTTTGATGCAGTGAACGCTGAACGGTCACAAGTCACGAGGGAAATGCCGGACCAAAACATTCCGTGCACGAGAAAACCTCCGCACGGATCTAAACGTGCAGTGGATTCTTCCGACACCTCTCCTGTTGACCATAAAATATCTCAAACAAATAGCAAGTTGCCTGATGCACCTTTAAAGTCGGTGACAAAACATCGCCCCCCCCACCCCCCACCCCCCACCCCCACCACCCCTCGCTCATCCCGTGATGTTCCTGGGAGGAACAACCATCATTCCTCATGAGTATTCGAGCAGATGAACCCCGAGGATATAGTGACATGACTTCATCTCAACGAGTACATCTAACCTGTGTGCTCGGGTTTCCTGTATATATGTATTTATATCCTCCAACACATGAAAACACCGATGACTTTACAAGGCTGCAGCCTGAGGAGGCGCGTGGTGCGCTGCAGATAGAGGGTGAAAGGAAGGGTCATGGCGAAGCAACGTGCCGGAGGATTTAATCTGCAGCGCACAGAAAGAATCAATGCAGAGGTTAGAGTTTGAAAACCACATAAATAATTACATTCCCCGTTTACTTTCCATTTGTCGCCTTCACTCACTCACTCACTCTCTCACTCACTCAGTGTTTGGGGACGTGGGAGGTGTGAAACCAGCGGGGACCGTTAATGCGTTTGAGGGCCGAGCACATAGACGTGACGCAACGCTGCGGAAACGTCGCTCGAGAAGAAAAGGGAACGGGGGAGGAAGAGGGGCACGATGGCCGGGACGAAGAGCGGCGAGTCGACGGTTCGGGGCATGAGGCGGCGTTTGAGCGGCGCGGCAAAGAGAGCGATGGCAGCTCATCGGTGGAAGCAGATGCAACGGGTGAGAGAGGAAGAGCAGACGGAGACGTGGTGAAGTTAAACAGAGAGGTCTGAGCGACAGGGGGGTCGAGGGAGAGATGAAAGAGGCAGGTGAGGAGACATGGGACGAGGGGACACTTTGCCAGACAGGTGGCGCGGCACACCCAGAGACAGACAGACAGACAGACGGACGGACAGACAGACAGACGGACAGATGGACAGACAGGTAAAAGAAGTAGATCCCTACCAGCGTCTGTTGATATCTCAGAGCCTTCCTTTGCGACGCATCTGCAGCCATTGACACGTTGTCACTGATCCAAAAATAACCTCGCTGGACACCCCAGCATTTCCAATGGCCTGGGCAACACCATACATACACACACACACACACACACACACACAAAAGCACACACACACACACACACACACTCTGCTGTCCTTCACTAATGGACAAAAACCTTAGTTCAGATCAAACAAACACGTCGCCCCTCTTCTCCCCACACACACACACACACACACACTCATTCTCCAAGGCCTCGGTCACTCGGACAAAAATCAAAGATCATGGACGAGCTCCTTCCCGAGCGCGTTCTTCTCCAGATGATCCAGAGGCGGCGAGAAGAGACATCCAGCTCCACGTCAGCACCGACGGACACACGGGCAGAAATGAGACAGGCGGACAAAGCAGAGTAAAGCCATCTGATGAGGCAGTGAAGGACGCAGCGCTTTCCTTTATTAGAACTGCAGACACCTAATAACACACACGCACACACACACACACAACTTGTTGCCCTTAGCAGCACCCTCCCTGCCAGCCAGCCAGCCATTAGGTGTGTGTGTGTGTGCGTGCGTGTGCGTGTGTGTGCGTGTGTGTGTGTGCATGTGCATGTGCGTGTGTGTTTTGGATGGACTGTACTTGTTTGGAGAGGGGTGGTGGGGTGGGGGTTGGAAGGGCACCCCCCATAGGGCTGCCCCTGCAACGTGAGCAGGAAGGTGCACACGACACCCCAATGACAGCTCGCACTTAATCAGCCAATGATGCGAGGCAATCCCCCATAACACTCGCATGCTACGGCCGCCGTCCCCCCTTATGGGACAGGGGAGAGAAGGAGCGCCCACCCACACGTCAAACACGCGCCACAAAAACGCTCAGGAGTGTAAAGTGATCCGCATATTGCTTAACCTCTTTAGTAGGTTCAGATATCCAGCGCAGCTAATAGCGGCGGGGGTGTGGGGGGGGGGGTGAGCGGTTGTGTATGTGTGTGCCCCGGCCTTTGGAGCAGGCCACCGCTCTCCACCCCCAGGGGACACCACATCCCACCCAAGACACGCTCATCAAAACATCTCCAACTTGCTCCAGCTCAGGCGGCCATTGTGAAAACCACAAAGACACACACAGGACCACCCCCCACCCCCCCGCGCCTTCAAACCCCGCCCCGCTTTGTGGTCCACACACACGCCAGCACATAACAGCCTAATCTCGCAGCTACACCGGGAGGCCAGCGAGAAATGTGTTACTCGGAGCGGCGGCGTGCGTACGCATGTGTGTGTGTGTGTGTGTGTGTGTGTGTGTCAAGAGAGAATGACTGTGGACAGCTGGCTGGGCCTCTATCTGATACACTAAGAACATTATCACTGGGCAGCGTGTGCAGTGCAAAGAGATACATACGTCCCCCCGCTCACAACACGGAGACCTGAGCACAGCGGAATAGAGGGGTGCCAGTTATACTATACCTGAGAATGGAGCGCATGGGCTGAACGCCGGGAACAACACACACAAACACGGCAACAAGGAGGATCAAATAAAGTGGAGCGTGCAAAGGAGCAGGCGCGGTGCGGGAAAGCCTCACACTTTGGTTCTGCAGGATTTCAATGAAAGTATATGAACCGACACTCGCGCAAGTGGTCGGGGGGCAATCGAGGAAAAACAACGTAAGTGTGTCTGGTTTAAAAAGCCATGGCCAGTTTATTGTGTAGGATATTTGGCAGTCATTGTGTGCACAGTAATAAAAACTTCTGCCCACCCCCCCCCCCCACCTACACACAGACACTCTGCCCGCCAGTAAAACTTGGCAGCCAACATCAACCTTCAGGAGGGGTTACCCTTATATTCTACTCCAATGTTTTTTTTAGACAGAATGCCGCAGGAATGAGTCGTAAGACGTGGAAGTGAGTTAGAATGCTAACATTTCTGGTTCCCTCATCACTACGTCATGGAGTTCCTTTGAATGGCTGCTCGGTTACGGGCCTGAAATAAGGTCAGTGCAACACAAGGGACAGTATCATTTTGTAAACAATACAAAAACACAACAGTAAATAGCCCACTTGTGAATGTTGATACTTTTCAGATACTTAAATAAAAAGCAGCCTACAGTGAAATCTGACAGTGGTGTATTTTATCAATAGCCCAGCATTGGCTTTTGACTTCTGATGAGCATTTATGCTTCAGAACTCATCAAAGTGGTCAAGGTTTTTTATGAAGTTTATCTTGCACAACAAAACGAGAGAGTATCCTCAACTTGTTTGCAAGAATTTGTTTTCTGCTGTCACCAGAAATGCACTGTAAAAATCTGATCGACTATGTTCCGGGGTAAACGCCAGCTCACGCAGATAAAAAGCCTTTCTGTTCACAGATGATCAATACCGTTTTGACCGCTTGTTCCTTTTTCTTCACTACAACACTGTTGTAACGACAACACACTTTGCGTGGTCATGTCTTTTCAAGGAAACATCTGTGCTCACACAGCATTGTGAAATACATTTCCTCAATGTGGGGCGGTGCCTAAGTGATTCAATATACTATGATGGCACCAAGATTGTGATAAACCGCTATTCTTTATGGAAGACATCAGAAATACGTGGTTTTTTAAACACATTTTTACATGATTTTTTTTAAAGGTGCTGTTTGTAGGATTTGGTGATATCAGGTGGTGAACGTGGCCTCACCTTTCCCTTTCAAACATGTTTTCAGAAGTCATTCATTATGTTAAAACTCAATAAGTGTTGTTTGTCCATTCTGGGCTAGTTTAAACACATGGTGGTGCACACTGAGGCGTCCTTGGAGAGGAACCGCCATCGACACAATAGAAATGGCCCATTCTACATTATGGGGATTTTTAAATAATATATACATGCTGGTGATTATACACTCATAAAAATATTAGAATTAGCTTATATTCTTTTTCTGTCAAAAGAAATGGAAACAATTTCACTTCAATCTTACAAACGGCACCTTTAAATACAATATCACCAAAGTGGTGGTGGGGGCACGCAGCACAGAAATGCACAGAGAGAAACTCCACCAGGAGTCAGTGAGGGAAAAGGTCAGAGTTCAAAGAGTAGGTGTGAGACCCCACAAGTAGCACCACATTCTCCTGACAGATCCACAGTAAGTCAGATGAGACGAGGAGAATTTTGCTTTGTGGACGTTTTCTTATAAAACATCCATAAAAAAAAAAAGAGTGAAATACTTTTAGATGTTGTCCTGAAGCTGCCCTGCAGGACTTTTCCTCTACATATAACAAACTATAAGGAATATATGCATGATCAACCATGACCTTACAGCCCATTATCAGCACCTGTCTGTCCTCAGAGCAGTAAAGATTAGTTTGAACTGTGGAACGTATAAATAACATGAATTAAAAACAGACATAATGAAATTGGTTTCTCTCTGCTGTGCTGCCCCCTGTCTGCCACTACACGGAAAACACGGCAAGGCAACAGCTTCTCACAAACAATTAAAAACAGAATGGGATTAAAAGTTCATATAAAAAAGATTGTCATACAAAAGAAAGCCACAAAAATAGATCTGTATATAAAATAGAGCTTAAAAGAGAGAAACCTCAATGTAGGTGTACGGTGGGAAAAGAAAAGATATTGTCTTTTACGGATTAAATTTTAAACCCACTAACTGGCATGTTGACAGTCACACAAATAAATGTGCGTGTTATATTCTAATATGTTCCAATACAATATGTTTTCTTTTCCAATATTTGTGTGTGTGTAGAGGCACCGTTTACACAAAAACATGAATGAATAAATCCCTTGTTTGGATGTAACAGAGGAGTTTAAGTTGTGTGCCTGTAAATAATTGGAGAGGAATGGACATTTTTGTGCTGTTGTTGTCGAGCTTCAGTTCGAGGAATGGTCTGTGTGTGTGTGTGAATGTACTGGTGTTTATGTGCTACTGTGTCTGGTACTTGGGGAACAGGTAGAGGTCTTTGCACAACGAGCTGGTGAACTCTGACATCTCTTTGCAGCGATGGTGGGCGGTGCCAGGGGCATAGCCCTCTCGCTCCTTGATACAACTGTTGACCTGAAGACAGTGGAAGAGAAGACAACAAATTCAAGCCACTAGCCACGACGTGTGCTCTAAATTCAGTGTGTGAGCTATTTTGTATTCACCTGCACCAGGATGTCAGCAAGGTGTGTGTCCCTGGCATGATGTCTGAGTTTTGCGTTTAGCTCCTGGATGAACCAGGACCCTCTCTTGGTGTTTCGCATTGCTGCTGTGCCTTAACGAGGAAGAGAGCAATAATAAAAAGGCTTAACACATCAGGACATGACACAGGGAGACAGGGCAGTGTGGATTTGGTCGTTCTATTATTGGAAAAAGCAAAATTAAAATCGTGAATATTAATCTGTGTAGTCGCTGAACAATATGATAACAATGAGCCATTTCAGCATTCGTGAGAAAGTGTTTACTGCTGCAGAGAAAAAAGTGCAAACTTACGGATTCTCTGACCTTTGAGAGATGCAAAGCCGCAGATCATGTCCGATCGCTGGGGCAGTTTGATCCGGGGCCTGCCCATGTCCCCTCTCTCTCTGGAGGCTGAATCGCTCTGTCCCTCTCTCCCGGCATCTCGCTGCTCACAGCTCGGTGAGCAAGTCCTCGAAGGTCCATCTATCTGCTCCACTCCACAGTCCATCTCATCTGGTGGTCAATGAGGTTTCAAGTTCAGACAATTTCTAAATTTGGCTGCAAATTCAAGTTTGCAATTGCTCTTGATATGTTTTGGTCTTGTATCAAAACGGATTATTTGAACAATATTTGCTGAAGCACAAGCTGGCCGCATCTACTGGCCTTTCAGTTGCACACCCGCGGAGGGGTTAGGGAACGGTAATTACGATTGCACCCGAGGGGTCTGAGGATTCATCATGGGTGTCATCATTTGTGTAAGTCAGTCCATTAACTCCATCACAGAGACTACATAATTAGTTTGGAGCCAATGAATCCATTAATAAATTATCCGCCTTTAAAGATTCAGATCCGTTCCAATCAAACAAAGAAATATGACAGGTTGACTGTCCAGTGCCCATTGGCGTGAGTGTGGACAAGCAAGGGAGACTGTCTGTCCATTCTCATGCTCTAAGGTGGTTTCAGGATCAGACAGATCCTCCACTTCCACACGAGGAGCATTCAATCCACACCTTGTGTCCCTAATAAAGTGGCTGAAATCCAGTGAACTGGCTGAAATCCAGTGAAGTTAGCGTAGTGACTCTTTATGTTCTTACCTCCTCTGCAGGCCTGGACGAAGAACATCTTGGGTTTATTTTGTAGTAGCGGACAGTGCGCGTTATCAAAGGCCTCAAACACCCAGTCCAGCTGAAAAGGAGCAAACAACAAACGGGTCACATGCTTGTCATCTTTCTCCAGCGGTGACAATACAACACATCAGCAAAGACAACGATCAAAGGAGCAGACCTGCAGAAGCTGCCCGTCTGTGCCGTACACAGCTCCCTCCACTCCATGGGAAAGCAGACACACCACGCAGCTGTCCACTGTCCGGTGGTCTGGTCGTCGGGAGAAATTCTCAATGCACAACCTCATGTTCTACACGAAGAGAGAGAAATCAAAATGGTGACTCAGGGCTGCTTCTGGGTTTGAGTGACTCAGTTTATTTATCGTGTTCAGTGTCATTCAGAATCAAGGTCTTTCTCCTCTCGTGGCAAAAATCTCTTTGAACAAGCAAAACTCATTCAAAGTTTCTTTGCACAAATTAAATGACTTGCATGAAATGACCTTGGTAGAAATGACCAAGAAAAATGATTTGCTTTTATATCACTAGCTTAGAAAAATGATTTGCTTATATAACACTAGCTTAGACATTTTGTTTTTGCTTTTTAACACTAGCTTAGTGAGATTGTTAAGAACGATTCAAGGTCAAAGGGTTGTTTCACTCCCTCCATCTATGTTTCCTGTGGCGTGAGACTGATGCATCACATTTCACACAATAACCTGTAGTTACTGCATTAAGCCCTGGTGCTGCTACGTCTGTGCACACTACCTGGGCTGTGAGGTCTCTCTGGACTGTAACCAGGTAGTCCAGCTCTGTGAAGACCTTCCTCAGGACCTCATCATCAACCTCTCCACCCTTTCTGGTGTCGAGGTCAGCCGCAGCACGAGGGTCAAAGTTGACATTACTGATCACTAAGGCGAACCCACGAGGGGAGGAGTTCATTCTGTAAGACTGAAATACAAGAAAAAAATGTAAAAGGAGGGAAGACAGGATCTGTGAGTCCAAAATATCATCATGACACATTTCTGCGTTTACTGTTCAACCATGACTCATATTCACAGAAGAGCCGTGACACTTTCACAAGAGGCCACAAGTAAAACACACGCTGACGCAAACCTGTTGAGCTGACCTGATGAGGACAAGTATTTTACCTGCTGGCAGTGAGAGAGGTAAAAGTCGGGAGAGCACGGGAGCACGGGGGTGTTGATGGGACTGTCTGCGTCCAGACTGTACTCCATGGACTCTGCAGCAAACAGAAACAAACAATAAAAACCTTTGTTTGGTGCAAATAAATGGGCAGTTGAAAACATTTGTGTGTGTGCAGCAGTGGTGCGACAACAAAGGCTGTACAACGGTGGTGTGAGTGAGTCACTCCAGGGGTGTGGTGGCTCCAGGTACACACAGCGATATGTGAGCAAAAGCTGCCTACACTTCTCTTGGTGATAAGATTACGTAATCTAACACCCACACAGATGAAATTCACCTCGGCAGCTGCTCACCACGGGGCCATTTTAGGTTTATATTTTTGAACACCTGTGTTTCAAATGGAAAATCAAATAGGCTTTTGCCCTGACACCCCCCCCCGTGTCCAGGGAAACAGGAAAATAACTACACAAGATACAAAAGAAACTTGCTTTGACTTGAATGCAGGACAACACCCTGACACTACTCACCATGTGTCCTTGGTCTTTTGGCAGCTACGAGCTCCTGGGTAGGAAGTGGGAGAGAGGGTTCCAGAAGCCGCTTGAAATAATGGAAACCACAATATTAGCAGTTGGAAAACACTCGTTTACTGAAGGTTTTTGTTTTTTTAATGTTAGCAGGTGTTTGATGTGGGACTGCTAGAATCCTGACATGACTTTAAGGGAAAATGTGGAATGAATGTGGTTTTTAACTGTCACAAATGTTTTCATACCTGTGTCACATTTCTTCCCTCTCTCCCTCTCTCTCTCTCTCTCTCTACATACCGTATATATAACCATGTGTGACAGAGCTGACGGTTACAAAAAAATCAAATCAATTTAAATATGTTTGATGTTAACATACTTAGGTTTTACGTTATGTTTCCCTGTTATGGACAGCAAACTGCGCAACTATTTTGTGCAATTTCAAGCTCACCTCTCTCTTCTGTGCAATTGTCTGTGTGACCAGCTGCTCTGTCTTTCTCTCTGGTGCTTCCTCGGGCTGGGTACTCTGCGAGTAGAAAACAGTCTAAAAAAACTGCACTAAGTGTGGAGAGAATCTGTGGTGTTTCGCTGTGTGAGTTGTGAGGTGACAAAAACCACATTCACCTCCACGTGTGTGTTCCTGCTGTCTTTTTCTGGAGACTGTGTGAGCAGGTTGCACAGGTGCTGCTGCTCAGTTTCCTGCAGAGCTGCACAGAAGTGGCTGAAGGCTCTGGGCCCTCGCTTCGGTAGAAGTTGAAGCAAACGCCAGCTTCGTTTCAAGGAGGTTGGTTCGGCCTGGAGTTGAGCACAAGACATCGACAAAACCATCAGTTACAAAATAAACCTATAGTATGTCCATTCTGGGCGACTATTCAAAGAGTGATTACGCAACATAGTGGACGATGTTGAGGTTACCTGTGTATATACGTTGAGTATATTACACAGTGAAAACGAGAAGATTAATCATTTCAGATTCACTTTCTGAAATAGAAATAATTACAATTTACACATTGGACCTTTAACTATCAATATCCAGAATCATCTGTCAACCCACGGCGGCAGTGGATCAGTGGTTAGAGCAGTTGCCTTGGGAAGCAAAGGTCACTAGTTCGATTAATCAATAGTTCGACACTGGCCCTGACACGGTCCTGTCCTACGTGTGCAGGTAGAAATACCCCGCAACCCAGATATAACTGGATAAGCGGTTGAATTTGACATTACCTGACACCTTGTCAACCCCTCATACAACTTTGACCTGACAGGTGAAAGTTAGTCAAGATGCATTAGTGTCCACATACCATGATGCTCTCTGCCATGTGTTCAGTGAGGATGTCATCCGCCTGCAGCAGCTGGATGAGCATCTCGTCCACCACCAGCTGTTTGCAGAGGACCGCGGAATGTCTCCGCAGAGTCCGTCGGTCCCGGTCCAGCATGCCACACTCCAGCATGTCTGCAGCCTGCACACCGGAGGACACATGGGTCGGACACGCCAACCTCGGTAACTACAGGACTGGAGGGAACCGCGAAGAGATTGCTATCAACCCCACTGTCCTACCAACACAGCCCCGTCCTTCTCTTGTTATTACCACGGTGGTCATCGGTGTTTGCAGTGGTTACTCGGGTCTCCGGCATGGACGTGTCGCCAATTGACCGACAACACCCGCCCCGCGGTTAGCTTAGCATAACAACACACTTTGACTCGAAACTTTGCTGAGTTGACGCTACAATTGCAGGTGACACCGCTGGCTAACTACACATGCTAATTTGCTAAGCTAGCTAACTTAGTCTCTCCCTCCTTTCCGCCCCCTGCATTACGATACGCATGTTGTAATCTCTCACAGCGCCTCCACTCACCGTCCGTCGGTTTCTGCAGCAACGTAAGAAACGTCCAGTAACAAAAATACGGCGAAACGTCGACGTGTTTTTTCACAGTTTCACGCAAATTACCAACATCCCGTCCCGTCTACACAAACCAACTTCCGCGGGTACTCTACTGCATTCAGTTTGGGTAGATTAGGACCAATCAGAACGCGAATACGTTTGAGTGGCATTAAAAGGGACCAATCGCATGGCTTCTCACAGAGCTCGGCCACCTACTGCAAAACTACGGCGATGTACAGTAGCTACAGGAGTATTTTGAATTTGAACCACTGATGTGAACGTGTTTTCTATAAATAATTGACCAACTGTTGATAAGCAAAGGGAGCTGATAAAAACAACATGCTCTTTTATTGGCTGGAAAAATAGAGAGGGCTTCATTATTTGAATAATCCATAGAAGCACGTTCCATCCATTTGTTGCATTTTATTTTGGCAGAACAGGGGTACAAATAAATATGCTCATTAGGGCCTGATTGTATATAATAACTGAATGCTTCAATTGTTTGTTGAATTATCCCAGAATAATTCAAACAAGCAAAATAAAAGTCTTGTGATTACAATATGTAATGTGATTAAAGGTACAGTGTGTAGAATAAAAGATTAAGAAAAAAAGATGACAGTGTATTTGTCATAAATTGAATATTGAAACAAATTCAGTACCATGAATTGCTGTTTTCATTACACTGGAATGAGCCATTTATTTATTTGGAGTGATTTCTCTCTATGGAGGCCACCATCTTTTTACAGAAGCCCAGAATGAACAAACTTAAAACCTTTTGAGTTTTAAGACTAAGTAAAGGCTCCCCCATATATTTAAAAGAGAAGGGTGAGTTTTGAAGAATTCAGATTCAAGATGCAACCTCGCCACCAGGTGGCACTAAATCATACAGACTGTACCCTTAATATGGAAAATTGTATTAACTTATTTAACCTTTATTTGTTCATCTTATCGAGACACAGGGTCTCATTCTCCAGAGAGACCTGTGTTGAACAAACAAAACAAAACAAAATAACACTGAGCTACGGACAAACAGGATGAATTCAAACAATAGACATTACTAGAATCATACATATATTTCATGCATCCTGTGAGCTGTAATTTAAATGTGTGCACCCCCCCGTCTGTGGCTTTTTGCACCCCCCCCCCCTCCTTTCTCCCTCCGAGGCCTGCTTCACCCTCCCCTGCTGTCTCCCTCCTCACCCTCACTGTGTGTGCTGTTAATAATTGATGCTCCTCACCGACTCAAAGGGTAACTGGTCTGGGAGGAAAATGTCTCACCCATTTCTTTATTTATTTACACGCCCCCCCCCCCCCCCCCCCCCCCCCCCCCCCCCAGATCCCCCCACCCACCCCCGCCCCCCGCCCCTCAACATAAACTCATAAAACCACCACAAGTGTTCATCTTTGGGGGACCGACGGCGTGGAGGAGCCCTCGTCGTCACTGTGCATGGGGCCACACATGGCGACCGCCACACCTGCGACCATGAGCGGGTTAATGCTGCCTGGCTCCCGGCTGACAGACAGCAGGGCAGAGGGGAGGAGAGGGAAGCTTAAATGAGTGAGAGGCAGGGGGGCAGGGAGGAGGGGGAGGAGTGACTGAATGATAGGGTGAATTAATTCAACCCTCGCCAGAACCTGATTGACTTGGCAACAACCTGACATGGACACTCACAGTGACACCAAAGCCACGGAGAGGGAGAAGAAGAATGACACGTCCTTCTCCCGGAAGAGAAGTTTCACCTTTGCGGCGTACGGAGGGTGAGTAACAAACACAATTCGTCTCTCATTGGGGTCTGATAGAGGATTGAATGATTCAGATTAAAGGTGCAGGGTGTAGGATTTGGTGACATCTTGTGGTGAAGTTGCATGTTGTATCCATCACCTCACCCTCATCCCTCTGAACATGCAGGAGAAGCTCTGGTCGACTTCAGTTGTTGTTAAAGCTCAAAAGATGTTTAGTGCGTCCACTCTGGGCTACTGTAAAAAACATGGCGGCCCCCGTAGAGAGGACCCACTCCTCATGTAAATAGACATTAATGTGCTCATTTAAAGGCAGTGGGAAATAATAATACATCTAGGTGATTATGAAAATGTCTGTATGTAATTGTTTTGCTATATTTTAAACTACTGTGTCCACCCTACGGAGGCTGCCATGTTTTTTTTACAGGTGCCCAGAGTGGACGTACTAAACATCAGTTGAGTTTTAATGACAACTGAAGTCGACCATAGCTTCTCCTGCATGTTCAGAAGGGTGAGGGGTGAGGCGATGGACACAACATGGCAACTTCACCTCTGCAGATGTCACCAAATCGTACACGCTGCACCTTTAACGTTGGTTTTGAGTGAGCCTGTGAGTGTGAGGTGCTGTTTCCCTCTCTGAGCACTTCCCACTTCCTTGTTTACAGTGTGGACAGGTTCACATGTGCGGATGAGATGAGGTGAGGTTGCATCACGAGGCTTGAGCTGCACTATGGGAGTCATGCTCTGTGTGCTGTTGTGTAAACCCACCTGTTGCTGCAGACCTGACTCAGCAGAAGACGCCATCCTGGACATCCTGGACTCTCCAGCCAGTGACAGCCAGCCCTTCCTCTCCTCCAGCAACAGCAACCTGCGGGTGATGTCATCATCATCATCATCATCATCTTCATCTTCATCATCATCATCATGCTGCACACTCCTTTTTTTGTTAGAAATGACACTACAATGTGTTTGTTCCCCATTTGGTGTATTTCTGGCGTGTTACTCTCTGCTTTGCCGCTGAGTCATGTTCCTCTTCCTTCTCCTTTCTCCCCATCTGTCTGTCTGTCTGTCTGTCTGTCTGTCTGTCTGTCTGTCTGTCTGCACGCCTGCTGCCTGCCTGTCGCTCACATCACATCAGGACACGGAGCTGTTTGAAATCATCGAAAAGCTGCAGGTGAGTTTTGCAGTCTGATTGATTCGGTGTGTTTGTGTGACGTCATGCCGGCGCAGAAGTTCCCCATCATCCCTGTTCCTCTCGTCCATCAGGGCAGCAGGATCGATGAGCAGCGCTGTGAATTCCCTCTGCCTCTGAAGGTTAGTCTTCAGACTGAGACTCCAAACCACACACACACACACACACACACACACATACATATGAGTCCATGTGTGTGTGTGTGTGTGTGTGTGTGTGTGTGTGTGTGTGTGTGTGTGTGTGTGTGTGTGTGTGTGTGTGTGTGTGTGTGTGTATGTGTTGACATTGACCTTTCCACGATCATGATCACATTTGTTGTTTCCCAAAACAACGTCCGAGCCGCCGGGCCCTCATCGCCAGCCGCTCCCCCTGTGTCTGTTTCAGTCCGAGATTTTCACTCTGGGTGGAGAACTGCCGCTCATCCTGCCCTCACAGACGGGGGGCTACTGGATAGACCCCCCGCTGGAGAAGCTGGTGGACGTCAGTCCCCCTTCTCACCACCATGGTGACCTCCACCCGGAGAGCTACGACCTCATGGAGAGAGATGGAGAGGCCAAAATCTACCGTGAAGTCTTCTGCTCCAGGGTGAGTGGATTTTTAAAAATTAAAAAATAATTTTTGAACCATTGAATGATTGTAATTTATAGGACTTTGATAAATAAAGACAATGTTCTCTGTTCCTCCCCGTAGTACCACCACTCCTTCACAGCTGTGGATCCGGCCCTGGGGCCCCTGGTTCTGTCGGTGTGTTTGGAGGAGGAGGAGAACAAGCTGAGGGTGATACTGAGGTTCACATCTTTATTCACCTCCTCTGCAAAGACACTGTCATTGTATCCTCACATGTAAAGGCGCAGTGGGTGAGAGTGATGTGAATTTCTTCCATTTCACTGGACGGAATTGGAAATAGAGCCATGTGATTAATGCTTTGGAAGGTGTGAATGAATAAAGTGGCATTTCCAGAGGCCCAGAATGAAGAGTAAACAACTTTTCAGCTCTAATAACCAAAGTCCACTCTGAGCTCTTACGTACTGAGAAGGTACATGGGTGAGGTCGGGGGGTGTTCGGCTGCGAGATGCAGCTTCATCACCAAACCTCACACAGTCTTACACACTGCACCTTTATAATGTCACTCTGAATTGAATTTTCACAGATAATGACTCAGCATTTTCTCCGGCAGAATGAAGGAGTGCTCCATGCACGGGGTTTTCTCTGTGTCTCTCTTCCCCAACATCCCATCAGCGGTGGATTTAGCGAAGGTACCAGACTCCATGTGATGTCATCAGATCCAATACGCAACAATGTCATGGTCATATCCTCTCGGATATTCTGTAACTATAGCAACCAGAGCCGTCACTTCAATGCAGTGGAAGTAACACAAAGTTCAATATTTCCTAATTAGAAACAGAGAAGTAGAATATATCAAGTGGAATGCAAATGACAAGCGCCCGACCTTGTACTTTAGTGAGACAGTGGAGTGAGCAGCGTGTGTGTGAATGCTCCTTTGTAGATGCTGTGTGACAGAGTGAGCGTCTCAAAGTTTGAAGTGGTCGGCTACCTGAAGGTAACATGTCTCCCTTTTCACTGAAATGTTAAAGAAAAGGAGGAGGCGCTTATTTGGACTAATGTTCTCATCCCATCAGGCTCCAGAACTCATAACCACGTTCGACGAGCACAGAGTGTCTCCTAATTTCAAGTTTGGCGTTTTGTTCCAGAGGGATGGACAGGTGAGTTTCACCTTACTGATCCATGGGAACACTCTTAAAGGTCCAGTGTGTAACCTTTGATGTGGGAATGTTGATATTGGCAGATATTGAAGCTAAAGTCGTGACACTGATGGTTTTAATAAACATGACTATGATTCCTTTAAGGTACATTTGTTTAAATGACACCGAGTTCTCTATATTTACACCAGAAGTGGGTCCTCTCGTGTTGCACCACCATGTTTTTTACATTGACTTTAAAATTCACCACTCAACATCACAAAATTCTACACCTTGCACCTTTAATAATGACATCTTGTTTTTCACGCTGAATTACAATGACAGAACTGAGTGATGTGGATTGGTATCGAGTCACTTGTTGTTTGGTTTAAGGTCCCCTGGGCCCCCTTGGTTCAGGGACCCTCAAACTCTGGATGTCTCCCTCTGTGTCTCAGCTGACAGAAGAGGACATCCTCAGTAACAACGATGAGAGTGAGGAGTTTAAAGAGTTCCTGTCTATTCTGGGGGAGACGACTCAGCTGCAGGGGTTCACTGGGTAAAGTGCTTGTTGTTGTGAAGTTGCGGCGATGACACACGCAGTGAGAGAGAGAGAGAGAGAGAGGAAAACACACTCTTCTCCTCTTGTCCCCAGGTTCCGAGGAGGCCTGGACGTGTGCCACGGTCAGACAGGAAGTGAAGCGGTCTTCACCTCTTTTCAAGGGCGAGAAATCATGTTCCATGTGGCCACTAAACTTCCGTTCATAGAGGGAGACCCACAGCAGGTCGGTTCATTCATTCATCCATCCATCGGTCGGTCGGTCGGTGTGCTCAGACAGACGCCGACACACTTCGGTGAACTCCCCCTCATCTTCTCCTCCGCCACAGTTACAGAGGAAAAGACACATCGGTAACGACATCGTAGCTCTGGTTTACCAGGAGGGCCCCACTCCTTTTCTCTCTGACGTCATCAAGTCTCACTTCCTGCACTGTTTCCTGGTGGTGCGGAGGATCGACGGCGAGGAGGAGACGGACGGAGCCTCGTACCAGGTGAGTCACAACTACACACAACATCATACACATTTAAATGTGTATATACCCACACAGCAAAAAATAAAAGGATACAAATTTAAAAATAAAGAAAAAAAATCCATAAATATTGACATATATGAATTCCAGTACTATAAAATACATTGTGTGAATAAAGAAAGAAATAATCTGTTTGCTTAAGGTAAGGGGTTTTCTGCTGCTGTATGTAACTTCACCACTAAGAGTCACTGAATCCTTGGCACTGCACCTTTCCTCCTTTCCTCACTGCACAGAATAACAGGTTATCCTCACTGAAGGAGATCTTGTATGTGCTTTGTCAGTCATATCAGCTGATTACTGCCTCCTGCTGGACATGATGACGTACAGTGACCACGCAGCAGAAGGAGCAAATACTGATGAGTAGGTGTGACGAGCTCATGTTTGCTCACATCTGCTGCTCTGGCCTCTTCGCAGGTGTGTGTCACGGCCAGAGACGACGTTCCTCCCTTTGGTCCGGTCATCCCTGATCCTCCCGTCTTCACAGATGTAAGAACGAATCGTTCTTAATGATAGTTACAAAAATATCAACAAGTTCTGGAACAGAGAATTGTTTGTGTTCATGTTTACTCAAACAAAGCAGAAAAAATGGCAACAGGAAAGGCCAACGTTGTTGTTTTTTCTTTGACCCTTGGAGAGCGACCTCAGGTATAAGAGATACTCAGATGACCGCATTGTGTCATCTCCCCCTAGTGTCCCGGCGCAGTAAGTGCAGGTCAATGAACCAACATCTTCCCTGTGATTTTTGCACTTTGCAAAAAAATCCACCCGCCGGCCGGATTGGAGCCTCTGGCGGACCGGTTCTGACCCGCGGGCCGTAGGTTTGACACCCCTGCGCTAAATCCTGCACACTGAACCTTTAATCGCCCCGTCTCTGTCCCGGTGTTTCAGCACTCCCTCTTGAGAGGATTCCTCCTGACCAAGCTGATCAATGCGGAGATCTCCTGCTACAAGGCCGAGCGCTTCAGCAGATTAGAGGTAAACACAGCACAGTGCCTGAGTTCACACTGAATCAGCCTCTGCTTATACTCTCGGCCCTGATGTGCCCCCCCCCCCCCCCCCCCCCCCCCCCCCCCCCCCCCCCCCCCCCCCCCCCCCCCCCCCCCCCGCTTCGCCCCCCCCCCCCCACCACCCCTTCACTGCCCCCCCACCCCCGCTTCTCCATCCCCCCTTAACAAAGCTCCGCACTCGCTCCTCGCTGCTGGAGAGCTTACAGGCTGAACTCTCCACCCGCTCCCAGTGCATGATGGGATCGCTGTCCTCGCTCCCCTGCCCCGAGGGCATGCGAGGGGCGTCCGAGGGGAGCGGGGGCTTCATCGAGAACTTCAAGGTGAATCTCAGGCCTCCCACTGAAGTCCAGGGGCTCTGTGTTTAAATCTGTGACCGTGCCCCTTCTGTCCTCAGAGGGCCATCAGGGTGCGGAGCCATTCCTTCGACGCTCTCGGGGTGCCCAGGAAAACCGGTGGCAATGCCTCACAGAGGCCAAAGGTATGGTCACGTATAATGTGATGGAAGATGTTTGAGTGAGTAAAGGTTTAATCTGATGAATTTCTCTCTCTTCTCTTTGCAGACAGAGAAAGATGGAGAGAGGTGAGACTCGTGTCAACAGGGAAGTTATATCAGCTTGATTAAAGGAGACAGACGTGTGAGATAATAAAGTGTTTTGTTTTCGGTTTCCAGTGACAAATCTCCAGGACCTCCGCCTGCGCTCGCTGACTGTTTGGGAGCAGCTGAACCCAAAGATCAAACTAGTCCTCAGGAGGAGACATAAGACGACATTTTGATTGATATATTTTAGATTTATTTTAGATATCATTTTGATATATTCTAGATATCAGTACATATACAGATATGACTAGTCTACATGGTCACTACTTTATTATCCAGTGGTACTGGTACTGGTATGTAAATAGAGTGTATAGCAAATAGCTGATCTGAGAATACACATATTTTATTGTCATAGCAGTGCTATTCTAGAACATTAAGACTCATCAAAGTGTATTTCAGAGAAATGTACAACATTAAAGGACCAGGTGATTTCCCTGCTGTGATGATGAATAAGATAAACTTCACCATAGTGTGCAGCAGAAGATACCTAAGACAGTCCATAAACAAATGTGTCGAGCAAGCATTTAATAATCATCATCATCATCATCATCATCATCATTGCTGTCGTTGTCGCTGTCATAATAATAATATTGATAATAATAGTGATGATACTAATAATAACAAAAAATAATAATACACTTTGTAAAGCTATATTTTATAACAAAGTGAAATAGTACGAAGTAGACGTGGATTAAAATTGTCTCTATTTCTAATTAGTGATGGAATAAATCATTTAGTTAATACTGATAATGACATTAGTTATAACAACAATTACTTCAACCACTACCACTAATAATATTAATAATTAAAATAATAGCAATGATCATGATAATAATAGTAGAAATATGTTATGAATATAAAGCATATTGAATGTTTCCTTCGCCTCAGTCCAGCGTGAAAATCTAAACAATTATTAGATATTTAAAAGAGAAAAGTCCATTAGAAAAATAGATCTTTCCAAAAAAAAAAAACAGTGTATAACCCCCGACCAGTAAGTGGCGGTATTGTATTTACGTGTGCGTCTTCAGCGCGGGCAGAAGAAGCTGAGGTTTGTGATTGTTAAAGTCAAACAGTCCCCGAGCAGGTCTGAGGGGACTGTGACCGTGTTTATTCACGTTAGTGACACAAAACTGTGTTTCCTCCAACTCAAGGACGTGTCTGTGTTAGTTCAAGCGCATTTAAGCAGCTCGGGTTTTTTTTGTCTTCGTCTTTCTCTGGACTCGGTTTCAGCACCGTCTCACCCAGAAGAGCAGCTCTGACGTCAGGTGAGTTGAACTTCAACACACTGACTCTGCTTGTCATGTATGAACACGTGAACCACCCCCATATGATTAGCTCAGTGTTTCCGTATCAGTCAGCCAGGGCTACCAGGACCACGGAGCAGGGGCTTTTAGCCTCTAATACAACTTCAGTGCCTTTTCTCGTTGTACACTGTGTATAATGACAATAAAGGCATTCTATTCATTAAAGGTGCAGTGTGTAAGATGTCACGACATCTAGTGGTGAAGTTGCAGCTGCACCT
The DNA here is from genome assembly GCA_016785325.1 of Chascanopsetta lugubris. Classification (NCBI taxonomy): domain Eukaryota; kingdom Metazoa; phylum Chordata; class Actinopteri; order Pleuronectiformes; family Bothidae; genus Chascanopsetta; species Chascanopsetta lugubris. The sequence goes on from JAFBJT010112341.1 coordinate 27,706, forward strand.
CACCCTTGACCTCGAAGCATAACGATGACTATGGAAGCCTTCAGTTATCATTCAGACTCGAAAGCTGTTTAATTGGACCATTCTGGGCTACTGTAAAAAACATGGCGGTGCAACATGGCTGCATCCAATCAGAGGACCCGTTACTGGTGTAAATATAAAGGGCTCATTTTAGTGCACTGAGAAAACATTTTGTACAAATATACTATTCGTATACATTTTGGAGAATTTACACTGAAATAAAACAAACACGTTTTTCATTCCTTATCTAACTTGATTAAACATTATTAGACCTTTGGAGTTGTCTCTGTGATCAGAAGTGGGATCGGAAGATGGCGTCCCGGAAAGTGATCGAGTTCTTCTACGACGTGGTCTCTCCTTACTCATGGGTCTCCTTTGAGGTTTGTGTGATTATTCCGAGATGTCACACTCGGTCTCAGACTTTAGTCTAAACTAAAACAACAACACCCCGAATGATCTGCGTCCACAGGTCATGTGTCGCTACAGAACCGTGTGGAACGTGGATGTCAAACTGCGTCCTGCCTTCCTGGGTGGCGTCATGCAGGGCTCGGGTCAGTGATGCCTGTTGACATTATCGTTGAAATCGTAATTATGTCATTGTGCTCGTTATGATGAATACCCGGTTTATCTGTCACCGCAGGCAACAAGCCCCCTGGTCTGGTTCCTAATAAGTTCCTGTACATGACCAAGGATCTGGAGCGCTTGGCAAAGTATTGTGACGTCCCGCTGCGTTTGCCAGCAGATCCGTTTGACGCCATGTTTAAAAAAGGTAGGTTGTAAGCAGAGTGCAGCCCTCGCTCCTGGAACACATCGACATCATTCTATACACGTATGTACGTCAGGAAAGACAAGGTCATCCTTCAAAGCTGTGTGACAGTCAATGGTCGCAGGTTCATTCATTCAACACTGTTTACACTCGTTGAAGTGGTACGTCCTCCCCTCAGGGTCCCTGTCTGCGATGCGGTTTGTGACAGCAGTGCAGGAGAGGGAGCAGGATGGAGACACACGGGTGGAGCAGGTGTCCCGGGAGCTGTGGAGACGCATCTGGAGTGAGGACGAAGACATCACTGAATCTGCATCGCTGTGCCAGGTAGGGTGTCATTTCTCAAGAGTTTTGTTTTGCCTTCTGACTAAACTCCAAGCAACTTCCCCGTGAGCCTTAAAGGTGCAGTGTGTACGATTTGGTGACATCTAGAGGTGAAGTTGCATGTTGAATCCATCACCTCACCCTCGCCTCTTCTGAACATGCAGGAGAACCTGTGGAAGACCTCAGTTGTCATTAAAACTCAAGAGATGTTTGGTACGTCCACTCTGGGCTACTGTACAAACATGGCGGCCCCCATAGAGAGGACCCGCCCCTTTTGTAAATAAACACTAATGAGCTCATTTCATGGTAAATGGGGGGAAAACATATATTTAGGTGATTATAAAGTCATGAACATGTCAGTATAAAATTGTTTTGTAATATTTTTTGACGGGACAAAAACGATCGAAATCTTACACACTGCACCTTTTTAATGAATCAGCGTAATCAATGAGAGACGGATGTTTCCTGTCACCTCTGTTCCTTCCAGGCAGCAAAGAGAGCAGGTCTGTCTGACAGTGAAATCAAAGAGACGCTGGAGCTGTGCACCACCAAGGAGATTAAAGACAAACTGAAAAGCACAACGCAGGCTGCACTCGACTATGGGGTCAGTTGTCCTCCAGCGCTCACTGTGGTTTCAGGAAGGACGGAGCAGACATTTTGATGTAACTTATAAAGATATTTTTATTTTTTTTAATCTTTCCTCATGTGTCCTCCAAGGCGTTCGGCTTCCCCATGACGGTGTGTCACATCGATGGAAAGCCAGAGATGTTCTTTGGATCGGACAGATATGAGCTCATGGCCCACTGCCTCGGTAAGAATGTTGTTCTGCCAATGTATACGATGTAAAAAGGGATCATAGGACATTTGATGCACTTTGTAAACTCGTGCTGAACTCACTGTATCCCTCTTGATTCACAAATAGATCTGAGACACAATATCCTCAATCTAAATGCCACCATCACATAGTGTAAAGGCTCATTCCCAAGCCTTTCACACCTTTGGCTGTCAGAGCTTTTACTCTGTCTCTCTGTCTCCTGCAGGAGAGAAGTGGCTGGGACCTCTGCCGACCTCCGCTGCCAAGCTGTGAGATCAAACTATCCTCCGACACGTCCTCCACAATCTCTTTAAATGTTCTCTCACTCGTCAACGGTGCCTTTTAAAGCAGTTTTCAGTTTTCTCATGTACATCCCCAAAACAAATAAATAGTGTAAATGATGTAACATATCATTGTGCCTTCTAATATGTGCCACACAAGGTTCTCCTGCACATGTTTAGATGGGCAGGATGACTTTCGGGGAATTCAGCTGCAGAAGGCACTTTCACCAAAAGATGGCACTAAATCCTAAACACTTTTAAAATGTGAAAAATACGACAAATACATGGATCATCAAAAGAGCCATTCTAGTTATGATTTAATTTACCATCTGGAATCAATATAGTTTTTTAAACACTAATAATAATAATAATGTTGACTAATAAAGATAATGATCATAATAATAAAACATTATCTTCCTCCTTTTCATTTCTGACAACAGCTCACACAAAAGCTCCAACTTTGATCTTAATTCAGTCTTCATGTATCTTAAATGTGAACTGACATATTTTATACCTTATTTAATTTTATTCCAGTATATTTTTTATTTGTAAGAACAATCTAAAAATATTTTCGCATCGTATTATTTGGCAGAAATTGAACATGTAATAAACGTAAAGGTGTTTTTATGGGCATACAAATACCTTAAAGTACACATGATTGTTTTCACTGCACTAAAATCAGCTCTTTCTATTCAAATCAGGAGCAGGCCCATGCACCATCATGTTTTGAAAAATTTTTTTTTTTTTTTTTTACAGTAGCCCAGAATGGACAAACTGAACACCCTTTGACTTTCAATGACTACTGAAAGCACCTTGACTTGTAGATGTCTTTTAATCCCACTTAATGTACCTTTACGAACCCATAATCTGCTTTGACAGGACTCTGTGTGTGTTTCCAGGAGTGCGCTGACGTCGCAGCACCTCTGCGTGGAAAGACTTGCGGTTTAATTGTTGTCACCTAAATATTCCCAAGACTGCAGAGCCTGTCATTCGAGTTCCTGGGTGAAGAGCAGCAAGCTCGCTTAACAAAAGGCCGGAGACTAAAAATGACATGGAGCTGCAGGACCTGTTTGCCCATAAACAAAGAGGAGGTGGAGGAGGAGGGGGAGGGGGAGGAGGAGGAGGAGGAGGGGGAGGAAGGCAGGGCTTGGAATGAGCCGAGACACTGCTGGTTTTACAAAAACAAATTGTCACAAAGTGTCAGAGAGGAAGGACACGAGTGTGGACGTCTGTGGCTGCATCGGAGCGCCCCAGACCCCGAGGACAGAGGAGGAGGACGATAGAGAGAGGGAGAGAGAGAGACAGAGAGAGAGAGAGGGGGGCAAGGTGTATGTATACAGAGCAGGTAAAGAGGGCGGAGTCAACAAAGCGGTAAAGGTGGCACATAGACAAACAGAGCGCTGATCCCCTGAGCCACGCACAGCCTGAGAAAAACAAGGCGGAGATGATCTGAAGAGCGCCGCTGAACCTCCGGGCCTCATCATGAGCCTCCATTAAGAAGATCCGCTGGTTTCTCTGGGATCCAAGTGACAAGTGACGGAGCTGAGGTGAGAAAGAATTCACTCTGTGTGACGCCGAGGCCACTCAGCTGGTTCATGTAAAACCTGCAGACTGTGTCTGTGATGATCGTTCGGTCACGTCAGTGCTGTTCTGCCCCACACCGTGTTTGCCCCGATGGGTGTGTGGTGCCGTTCCAGCGCTGGTGTGTACAAAGAAATGCAGATGAACAGGTTTGGAGCTGCTGGGATCTGATGTAAGAGGACGATCGCATGGTTTGAAATGTTCCTCGGCAAAGCCACTGTGTCTTTTAAACTCATTGGACATTAACCTTGTGTCTCTGGCTACAGTAAAGGGTGTGTGTGTGTGTGTGTGTGTTCTATTTCTAGCTCATGAAACATTAAGAGGTGTGTGCGGCGCAGGGATCAAAGTTCATGATCATAAAGGACGATGCCGCGAAGCTTCGCAGCCGTTTTAATTGTGATTATCTGAAACGTCTGAAAGGCTCCGGTCCGAGAGTTTGAGTTCCAGGTCTCAGTTACACACTCTGGCGCCTTCTCACGCTGAGTCATGTTTCCGTTTAGAGAAGAGGTTCAGGATTTCCTCCGTCACTTCATATCTGCTGTCTTGAATCATCCTCATCGGAGACTGATATACGTGATGACTTCAAGTAAACATTTTAAGAGTTTCCCCCCCGAGGCCAAACTGCCATCTTCAATTCTAACACCAAATTTCACATATTCATCAATGTATCAATAGATTCCTAAATTTCCATCGTGATCCATGAAATATTCCATGAGAAAATTGGAACGTGTAAAAAAACGAGCCTGCAAATGTAAAGGTGCAGTGTGTAGGGTTTCAGAAGTAAGTACTAAGGTCAGTAAGCTCCTGTTCACACTTCCCCCATCTTGAAATCAATATTATGTAAATGCTTTTTGTTTCAGTTACAGGCCTGAAGATGAGTTGTTCCCACTCTGTATCTATGTTATTGTTTTCATTCATGTAAAATGGCCTGAATATAAAATTCACTCTGTTTTTATTCATTTAAAATGTGCCATTAAATCCATTTCTGGGGCAGATATACAACTTGAAGGAGGCCGTCATGTCACTGCCGCAGCCTGAAGTAGACAAATACTGTTTGTTAGCGTTTGTGTTCTCATGTCAGCCAAGGCCACGACAGATTCTTCCTCATGCTTGGAAAAGAAGGGGTCAAGGGAGAGGACACACTGGCCCTTTAAATACAGTCAATGACATTTCCTGGATCTCTTACCTGATCTGGATTCACACCAACGTTGAACTGGTTTCCTCCTGATCCTTTTCACATCCTCTCACCAAGTTTTGTGGAAATCTCTTCTGTTGTTTTCTTGCTCAATCCTGCAACACACAAACGAATGACCAATAACAATAATAATAATAATAATGATAATCATAATGATGATCATAATGATAATCATAATGATGATCATAATGATAATCATAATGATAATCATAATGATAATCATGATGATAATCATGATGGCGCATTGGCTCAGTTGTTCGCGATTCGCCTTTGGAAGCAAAGGTCACTGGTTCAAATCCCACTCGGACCCTGCTGCAGTGTCACTGGCCCTGACACTAATACCCCCAATGGCCCAATGTGAAATGGTAGAAATACCCCGTGACAGGATAATAAAAATAATAATAATAACAACAACAACAATAATAATAATAATAATAATAATAATAATAATAATAATAACAATAGTAATAATAATAGAGCAGATTGTGTGCAAAACTGCGTGAGTGTAATAGAAAGGCTGCACGTAGATGCGCGGTGTGAGTGTGTGAGCGAGCGGGTGAAGTTCTGTGAGTGATGATCAGGTCGGGAGAAGAAGGACAGTTCATGAGAAATGTACAAACGCATCTAAATGAAGTGTCCTCTCACATTTCCAGGATGTCTTCCTTAGCGGACGCAGACTTCCGCTGCGAACACGGAGACACCATCTGTGGTGAGTAAACATCAGCAGAGATGGATCTGTGATGACTGTTGTTGGGGCCTCGCCTCCTCCTCCTCCTCCTCCTCCTCCTCCTCCTCCTCCTGCTGCAGCTGTCAGAGAGACGTAAACCTTGAGTCAACAGATGTGCAAACATACCCACACACGCTGTACAAACACGCCGGCTATGCTGCTCCGACGTCACTAATCTACAGAGCTGACGAGAATTGAACCTGTTTCCTTGTCGGCTGCAGAGATCCGTGTTTACGAGCAGGAGGTGATCGTGGTGCCCATCCTGCTGCTGTCCAGCTTCCTGGTCACGCTGGTCTTCATCCTACTGCTGCGGTACTGTCCAGAGAGGGTGGACCGCATCCGGCCAGGGGCGCTGAAGACCACGCCCAGGAGGGTCCTGCACGGGATTGATGGTGAGCGAAGGCAAAACGTGCCCGCGTGGTCAACATCTCTCCTTGGAGACCGCAGGTGTCGAACTCATTTTTGTCTCGGGGGGCAAATTGGACCACATTTGATTTCGGTCGGGCCGGACCGGTAAAATCATAGCACGATGACCTGCGAAGGACAACAACTTCAAATGTTTTCCATTACAAAAAAAGTACAAGTACAAAAAGTAGAAGTGCGGTTTGTGAAGGTCATAGAAAATACTCATCCTACTGCATCGAAGTTGAAAACGGATGGATGTGTGAAAATGTCTCAACATAAACCAAGTACAGCCATTTCTACACGTTGCAAAATCATCCCCCACGGGCCGGGTCGGACCCTCCGGTGCGCCGTTCTGGCCCACGGGCCGCAGGTTTGACTCCCCTGTTGTAGATGTGAACCCTTAAAGGTACAGTGTGAAGAATGTAGGGACGTTAAGTTTTGATTGTGAAGGTGTCTGTTGCAGCTGAACCTCACCCTTTATCATTAACGGTTAAGGGGAGTTTATTTTTGTCCATTCTGGGCTTCCATAAAAATGTGTGGTGCAACATGGTGGCCTCTGTAGAGAGGACCCGCTCCAGATGTAAACATTTACAAAAAACACCAATCACTATAGTGTGATTTTTTATAAAACTGCCTCCTTTTTTCTGTTTTAAATGTCTCCGTTTTCATCACGTGGTATCACTCAGCCTCTTGAAATGCTGATAGTCCGTTTGTGAAAGCACATTATTACGCAAACCCGCACGTTAGCGCCTAATAGATATTCCCTCTTCCCCTCTGTATCTCTGCCCATAGCTCCGGCAGGTCTCAATGTGCTGGAGCATGAAAGCATCGCTCTGGACATGCCCAGCTCCTACTCCACCTTCAAACCCCCCAACACCTACTCGTCCACAAGGTCCATGGCTCCCTCCTCCCTCTCGTCCGACCCCGAGCCCCTCAAGCCCAGTTTCAGTCCCATCGTCCAGCCCAGGGAGTTGCCCCGCCAGAGGTTACCCGAGTCCTTCAACCTGGTGGCTCCTCTGCCTGCCACCTTCAGCGTGCACACAGACGCCTCGGTGTGCCTGTACAGGGCCCGCATGGAGAACAGGAATGTGGTCCTACGGGTGCTGAAGGGTGAGAAACGTTTTGAAATATCTTATCTGCAGGTCTTTGTCCACCGGCTCCTGCTGGTAGTGGTCCGGTTTGTCAGAGGTGACTCCCCCCTCCTGTCGTCACAGACTCCGCAGACGCCGACGAGAGACACAACTTCCTGGGCTTCGCCTCCTTCCTGGCTCAGCTCGGACCCCATCCTTTCCTGCCAGAGCTGCTTGGGGTCGTGTCCCTGCGAGCGCCTCTGGTCACGGTGGTGGAGGAGCTGGGGAACAGAGACCTGCTCAGCTTCCTGTGGAAATGCAGACAGGTAAAGGGTTTGTTGCACCTTCAGTGAGTTATTTCAAATATCAACTTATAGAATGATAAAAAAATATATATATATAGATACCTTGTTATTTTGCCGTAGGAACGTGTGGATCCTCCATGTGAACTCACAGAGAGACTCATATTCACTATGGCCCAGCAGGTGGCCTCAGCTCTGGTCAGTTTCACGATGACTTTCCCTTGAAAATCAAGTAGAATCAAATGAAAGAAGATATTTAACCCTCGTTGTTGCCCCGTCAGGAGTTCCTTCACAACAAAGACATCCTCCACGGAAACGTTCGCGCCCGCAGCGTACTGGTCAGCAAGGGCTGCACGGCCAAGCTGTGGGGTCTGCATGGGGTCTACACCCGGAAGGACCAGGGGACCACTCAGAAGGTTGATCCCTGCATGAGGAAGTGGCAGGCACCCGAGGTGCTGGCCAGGAGACCTGCCACTCAGAGCAGTGACGTGTGAGTTTGAATTCTCTCAAAAGCGCCGCTGACAATGTTTATATCCTATAAAAGCTGCTATCGGTGTTTATGATTAGGGGAAGTGCACGGTTTGTAAAACTCACTTCCTTTCCGTGTGTGTTTGCAGCTGGTCGTTTGGCATCTTACTGTTTGAAATGGCAACACTGGGTAAGGGAACTTTATTCGTCCTTACTCGTTTCAAATGGATCAACCAATAAATGTACTCACTTAATTTGAAGCTTTCTCTTCTGCCAGGGGAGTCAATCAAAATGTTTTAGAAAGACTAAAGTATATAAACTGTTAAAGAGTATCTCATCAAGGTCTGTGGCCCTAACAGTCCATCACGCTGAAGGGATTCCGTCGTGTCCGTCCATCAATATGCAGTGATGCGATGTGTCCTCTGATCTCACCACGTGCCGTTCACTCCAGGTGAAGCTCCGTTTGCCGAGATCCCCGTTAACGAACTGCTGCAGTTCCATCAGAGAGGGAAGAGTCTGAAGAAGCCCTCCAGCTGCTCCAACGCCCTGTGAGTGTGCCCCGCCACACACGGCCGTCCTCAACCGTTACACAAATTCCCTCATTAACCCGCAGCGTCCTTCCCCTCTCCCAGTTACTCCATCATTAAAGGCTGCGCTCATTGGAAGGAGCAGGACCGACCGAGCCTGGCCGACGTGAGCAAAAAGCTCGCCTCCGGGGAGAAGAGCGCTTCCGACAAGGCCCTCAAGTCGCCCGGGCCGATGAACATCGAACAGTACCTGAAGGAGGCGGGATACGGAGAAACCAACAGCTACACCATCTTTTGACGAGTGGACGTGCCAAAAAAACAAAACCATATTGCACTATTCTTGAATAATAACCCCCAGTGGTGCACTTTGTTCTACACAAACTGTCTTTGGGGTGTGGTTGCAGTGTCAGAGTACAGGTGCTCTAGATACTGACATTCTTTTTTTTTTTTTTCCTTTGAAGGTTATTTAGCCATGGAGGTCCAGTGTGTACGATTTATATTTGTATCGGACGGAAAGGAATATAGAGTACTGTTATTTTTATGGGTGTTTAATCACCTGAAGGGATTCCTTCTTCTTCATTACCCTTGAATGAGCTCTTCATTTTTCATGGGAGTGGTTCCTCTCTTTGTTGGGTTACAGTAGCTAAGAGTGGACAAGCTAAACCCCATTTGAATTTTAATGATAACTGAAGGCAGTCATTGAGTTTCCTATATACTTGAAGGACGGGGGATGAGGGGTATTCAGCTGCAACATGTAACTCATGACTAATCCTACACACTGTGCCTTTAGCATATTCTCCATGTGTTTTTTACTGTGAAGATGTGTAAACTTGATCAATGCACAACCACTGCATCCTCACTAAATGACAGTTTACATATGTTTACAACTTGAGGCCAATATTAAGAGATGTAATATATATTATTCGTACATTTTTGTACAAGTCTGTGTATAAGGTAGAGATATGGGCATTTGTGTGATTCTTCAATGCATGTGTGAAATGAACAGATCTCAAATTTGCATTTGATAAAATCATCAATGCAGAGTGACCTTCTTTTCAAGGAAATGTGTTTAAAGGTGTAAAAGTTCGTTTGAATGCCTTTATGAAAATATTCAAACCTTTATTTTGAAATCAAATCTAAATAAAATGAATAAGTGAAACTACTTTAAAAGTTGTTTTTAATGTAGCGCATAAACGTCTTTCAGGAATGTTTTACCAGGAACAGCAGGGGAGAGACAAGGCTATAGTGGGGCCAAAGAAGCAAACTTTTTAATTAGGTAACTTTAACGGAAAATTGTTGAAATAAAACCTTGAAAAAGCTAAACAGCAAAATAACAAATATCGACCAGTTCAATGAGTGGTCGATCTCTGTGGTCAACTGGTAAAGACACATGTACGGTAACAAGAATGGTTTTATTGAGATTATTGCATACATGTACACAGAGCACTTGAGAGGGCAATCAGAGAGGAATACCTTCTTTCAGGTAGTTAAGTTGATTAAAGCTTCTAAAACTATCATATCCATGAAAAAATAAATTTGATTGTAATACAAAATGGCGAAGATACAAAACTAAACTTTTAATAAAATGAGCGATTCTACGCTGTGTGAGTGTCCTTTGCGTGATGTGACGGAAAGGTTGAACATCTATGGTAAAGACAATAACAACTAAAAGTCTGAAATGTTTACACGAAGTGGCTGTTGCTGACATAGGAAATGATACTGCTAAAGTTAAAGCACTCTTTGAAATACGGTAAGAAGGCAACATGTTGTTTTTATTTAACACAACAGGGTAAACTCTCACCTAGCACTGATTACTGCAGGTTGGTGTACAGTTTACATACACATTTTCTAAACACACTTTGACAGGAAAAAGAGACAAACGCAACAACTTTTCTCAGAAAGTCCATTCTCTCTTCACACACACAAGTTTTTTTTACGCATTCATTGTCTAAAAAGTAAAATGCAGTTTTCCGTGTCAGCACACGACCAACTGAGCACCATTATTTTGTTATTTAAAAAAAAACCCACATCCTTACTGTCCCTGGAGATCTCGGTCTTAGGTTTTACTCACAAAAAGAAGTAAGTCCGGGTATTGATTCCGGTGAGAAAGCCATGCTGGTATTCCACTTCAGGATCCTCATTCGCGTAGGCTGTTGATGGAGGCACAGATCTTGAGGGCGGGACCCAATTTGATGTTCATGGTGGAGATGAGATGGTCCTCTCGCAAGAGCAGCAGAGCCTGCCCGTCTATTTCCTGTGACAGGAACTGGGAAGCCAGCTCTTCACAACCTGGGCACGACAAAGAGACAGGGTTTTTATAATCAGCACCCAGACAGAACCTGGTATAGTCTGTATCTGAATAGAGTCTTTCCAGTTTGGATAACGCATTTGCATCTTAACAGCTTTGGAGTTTTAATAATAACTGCATGCCGTCATTTACCCTCCTGCATGATTGGAAGGGAAGGCTAAGATGAGGCATATTCACCCACAACAACAAAAAAGAGACTAACCATGGAGTGAAGAGATGAACCTGCAGACTTCTTCCACACTCCATTGAGCAGGTGTTGCTGAGAGAAAGTTGGCGCCCTCCAGTGGCAGGCTGCCGGGAACAGAGCTGTCAGAGTGAGGAGCGCTGTGGTCTGCTCTGGAGCAGGAGTGTGAGGAGGTTGGAGAGAGAGACGGAGAATCATCCTCTTCTTCCTCCTCCCCATCGCTGGATACGTCCTCCGAGCGGCTGGACTCGGAATTACACTGCATTTATAAGAATAGAAAATAGGATAAATAAGCCAAAGAGACTACAGCCAAGTTTAAATTGTCAGTGAGGTGAGTCACAAACATGAAGTTAAAATTGGATGCGCAGGTCAAATGTAGTTTTAGACCATTTAGAGTCTAAATGGTCTAAAACTACATTTGATCTAAATTTTAGACTATATCCTCTAATGTTACGCGAGAGAACACAGCATATTTCCAGCTCTTACCTTGACAGATAGATGCCTGTTTGACAATTTGTTACAGTTCATATTAGAACTGTTCCGGCGAGACGGACCCCTGCGCTTCACTAAGCTCTCAGATGGTGGTGGGGGCGACGACAGTCCCGTACCACTTCGCACCCGGCGGGTCTTGAAGTGTTGGCTGCAGCTCACATTATACCTGTGGATCCAGGGGAACAGACAACAGAATTTTGGCTGAGCTTTCAAAGGAGAGAACATGCATGTATCAGGGGGATTATAGGATACAGGATCTCATACATATCCCTCCTAATCTTCAGGAAGTGAGGGAAAATCCTACCTCTTAGCACATGAATTTGAACAGAACCTCTTTGAGCCTCTGAACTGGCTGGCTGGTGCAAGGTTTCCACAGTATTCACACTTCAACACTGGAGTAAATGTAAAAAATAAGTAATTTAGAATATGCAGGAAAGCAGTTTTATGGTATTAAATTATGCAAAATGTATTTTAAAAAGTAAATCTACACCTCCACTTACAGTGGGGTCCGTTTTCTGAGCGACCAACCAGAGCAAAATCTCTGTCTTTGAGGAATCCAGCAACCTGCAGATCGGAAACAAGCCCGAGAGTCAGGTCATAGCCAGTGTCGTTTAAATTTAAGTTGTACATTTCAAATAAAATAGGAGTGTTTTCGTGGCCGTGTATCTTTACAGGGAAGGGTTCGGCTCCCTCCTGGATGACAAAGCCCTCTATGAGATGGGTGAGAACTTGAGGTTTGACTACCGCCTGGGGAACAGGCGCTCTGTCTTTGTCCCCGTGTCCAACTCTTGGCAGGGGTAGAGGTAAAGACAGGGTGGGAGGAGATGAAAATGCATCTGCTACAGGAGCTGCATTGAGGATGGAAACAAACAGGTTTGAAACCAGATATCCAGATTTGTGTTAACAATGTTCATGTATTACTAGTAATTGTTTTTTTCATTTGGGGGAGGAGACACTGACCTGAGTCCTTTGTGGGGGCGGGGGATAACGGAGGAGCAGAGTCTTTCACCGGCGCAGACTCTAATGATTCTGTTGCCATTTCGTTTGGTGCATCACAGTCAGATTTTCTCTTCAAGGAGCCAGTGGCAGGCTTCGTCTTATGGTGTGACGAAGAAAAAGCAGCAGAACAAACATAGGAATTTACTGGAAACAAAGCAGTATCACTGTCACTGTGTTGATCCTTTCAGTGGTTGATCTTACCATGGCACTATTGTTCGACACTGCGCTAACATTCCCGCCAGCGGTGCCGTCCTGGCCGTTGCTGCTTCTTGCATGTGACAAGGCGACAACCTGAGCATTTCCTGCTAAGCCCTGCCTGGCACCCACGAGTTGCACAGGGATGTAAGGAGTGTTGTGTCCTGCAGTGGGGGCCTGGTTGTTGCAGGGTGGTGCAGGAAGAATAGGCGGGGGGTGTCTGGGCGTCAGCTGCACGGGCACACGGTGTCCCTGGGCTGTCTTGGGTTGGATAGGTACGGGCCCCTTGTCGGCTGTATTGCTGGCTTGTTGTAGCGGCTGCACCACCAGAGTCTGCGCATTGACGTTGGCTTTTGTGGTCACTGAGCCGATGGAGTAGCCCTGGGTAGAGGTAGGAACATTTGAGGTGGGCACTAAGATAACAGGGGCAGCAGAGGGGGACAAGAGGAGCTGGGAGAGAGGAAGCGCTGCGGAGGAGGTGGAAGAGGGAGCTACAGAAGCAGCAGGGGTGACAGTCATGGTCTGATTTCCACTTTTTACAGTCATATTGTTGGCAGTGGACTGCTGAGTGAAATTGAGTTTGACTATTTGCTGTTGCTGTTGTGGTTGTACTTGCTGCTGCTGCTGCTGCTGCTGTGTGGTCTGGGAGTAAGTCTGCTGCTGCTGCTGCTGCTGCTGCTGAGAGAGAGGAAAGCTGGCACCATCTTTCCTCTCTGGAAGCTCAGACTTGACAGAAACTATTCTGGGATTGGAAGCACAGTGAAGGGCCAAGTTCTGCACCTAGGAAATAGAGACAAGGGGAATATCAGGAATACAGCAGGAGAAGTGAGGGGGTACAATGTTCCACCCCTCCCTTGACATTATAGTTGTATGAACGTACACAAACCTGATCATTGTCGGACTGTGCATTAGCCGTGGTAGGAGCCACTTCATGCTGCTGCTGCTGCTGTTGTTGTTGTTGTTGTTGCTGCTGCTGTTGTTGTTGTTGCTGCTGCTGCTGCTGAGGTTGTGTCTGTGCCACTGTTGTTACAGTAGCTGTTGTACCACCAGGCATGAAGATGAGCTGCGAAGCAAGGGGAGCCCTGAGAGAGCGGTTGACCTGTAAAGGATAAGGACAGATGTTATCAACACTAACACTTACATTGAAACTGAATGACATGGAATAAGCTGTGAGAAAAGGGAAAATCAACACATTAACAAATTAGATAACAATGACAAGAGCAGTCTATGTTCATGTTTTAATTGTTGCCAAAAATAGACATTAGATTCAACCCACCCTAAGGTACATCTGCCCTTGTCCTGCTGAGTTTCCACCAAGCAACACTGACTGGTTAAGAGCTGGAGTGGTGGCAGAGGTGGCTGGGCCATGCGGACGAGGATTGCTCATTGTCCCTACAGCAGATGTGTTGCTGAGGTTGACCTAGAAGGAACAACAACTTTTATTCTTATCGGAAAAAACGTAGTACTTTCCAAACTTAACTGCTTGATTAATCAGGCCAAGAGTGACAGCATTTAAAAACACACTTACAGTGGTGGGTGCCTGGGATGTGCTGTTAGTTAGGGTGTTGGACTGTTGTTGGCGATTAGCAAGAGTAGCCTGGTTTTAAAGAATGAAATCAAAATGAATAGAAATAAACTTTAAATGATTCAATTCAATGTTTCCTTTGACCAAATGCTATTTTTGTTGCCTGGATGTTTCAATAAAAATGATAGTTACCTGTTGTACTGCAGCCAAGTTATGGAGTTGGGCATTGTTGATCTGTTGCTGCAACATGAGCTGCTGGAAGTACTGAGCTGCATTGGGCTGTCTTTGCAGTGCCTGTAGAGCCTGAACACACACACTTTTTACTTATCTGATCATATTTCCATTAACACATATCTTACATTATCTAGTCCAACTCTCACCTGTACAGCCTGTCTCTCGTACAGAGACATGTGAGCTATTTGGGGTGCACGGGAGTTCCCGCTGGTCTGAGTCTGATTTCCATTGGTGGTGCTTGTGTTTTGGTCTTCGCCTCCATCCATGTTTGCTGTTCAGAAAGGAAATAGGTTTTGTCAGAGAAGTAATGGTGTGTACTGTACACACCATTACTTCTCTGACAAAGAATTAATAGTAATTACAGTCTTTTTCATGCGTCTATAATAAAGTGTTGGTGTTTGTGTTTTTATGGAGAACCAGAATGGACAAACCTAACACATTTTCAGATCAAATCGTAACTAAAGGCTACCACAAGTTTGCAAACATTATTTGAAGGGTAAAGGTGAGGTAGGTGGGTACTAAGCTGCAACATGAAACTTCATCCGTTGTTGTATATCCTCTATATATACACACGTAAATAATAATAAACGTACATGTTGCAATAAAAACACCATTCTTTACAAAAACAACGGAATAGGCTCTCAAGCCCTGTCAAGCTCCAACTAATGCACAGATGGGGTTGATTCCATTACCGTGGGTGCCTGGTGGTATTATTGTTTTACAGGCTCCATAAATCACAGCTCTGCACAGAGGTGGACCCACGTATACGAGCTTAGCAGATGTTATCAGTGTCATGTTGTGAGCAGAACCGTTGTGGAATTTTCATTAACTGTCAATACGAAAGACGAACAGAAGGGAAAGAAGATGGAGGAAAGCCCCCCAAGCATCAAGTAAAACAGAGGCTAACTAGCAGCGGCTAAGTTGAATTGACTGTGGTAGTTAGCAACCATTTAACACAAGTCTGAAATGTGATAATTGACAAACATTAACGTCGCTAACCAGGCTGCAAAAATCGAGAAATACAAAGGGTTAATGCGCAAAGTAAAATGAATAGTGATATGAATATGTATTAGTTTAGGAAAAGATTGGCGTTAGTTTACCCTGGACATGCTAACCAACTAACGATGCTAATAAACAGTTGGTAACTAGTTGACTGTCGCTTCAAGCGTTCAACCAGCCATTACAGAACTAACATGCTAGCCCAGACTTTAGACACTATCTTACCTTGTTATTTGTCTTCGTTTATAAGTCGGTGACTGATTAATGGGGGGCTTTGGTCTGCTTTTCAACTGCAGACAACGACAGACAGACCGACCGACGGACTCTGTGGGATTTTGCCTCCAACCAAGCCCCGCCCCTTCTCCTCCTCCCCTTCTTCTTCTTCTGTTTTATTGGTAGACGGTTTGTTCTTTTCTTCTTCTTCCTTTTTACTGCAGCGGCTGCCCACAATACCTCAATA
Organism: Chascanopsetta lugubris; assembly: GCA_016785325.1. NCBI lineage: Eukaryota > Metazoa > Chordata > Actinopteri > Pleuronectiformes > Bothidae > Chascanopsetta > Chascanopsetta lugubris. The sequence continues at coordinate 43,577 of JAFBJT010112341.1, forward strand.
CCGCCACCTTCATTTTTTAATTCTCCACAGATGTCTTTGTGATCATTTTGAATGAAAACAAAAAATAGATATGACTAACCTCCATCAATATTATCATTATTATAATTAATAGTAGTGGTAGAAGTAGTTTAAGTTGTTATAGTAAGAATAGTTGTTTAAATGTTCTTTTATATATTGACCTGTTTTAATATTTATCATAATTATTGGTGGTAACTCAGTCTCCATAACAAGAATAGAAAAAATAAAGTCACAAAATTCATTATCATTATTGCAATTACGAAATGAAACTGCTTTAAAAATCCAAATGACCAAGACAAATATACTGTATAAGTATTTTTATTCAAACGCTTTAACAACCATGTGAGTGCTGTTTGTTGTGATCTGAGGATATCACTTCATTTAGCAGAAATAAACTGGCAGCTAGTTTCATATAGTTTTAATGGTTTCAGAAAACAAACAAAAATGTGTGTGGATAATCAAACCCTGAAGGAAAAGAAAAACCAAGATTAATAAACACAAACCGCAAACATAGTGCCCACATTGACAGTAGTGCAGTCAAAGGATTCATGGACACCTCCTCACATTCTCCATCGAGTTGAAAAACCCTGCTTTTATACCAAGTAATAATAATTAATAGAATTAATTTATGTAAAAAATATTGCCGACAACACTCTTGTTATTCTCGATAAGCTATAACAGTTTACAGCTATTTCATATTGATAGAAGGTAATTACAGAATGTTAAGTGCTTTTGTCTATATTTGAAAAAGCAGCCTGGAAATTTGGTGAATCAGGAGGCAGCAGAGTATAGAGTTGGTATATGTACCAACATGACAAATAAGCAGATGGGTCAGCTGGCCCACTATAGTATTTATTATACAATACATTTTTTGGAGACATTTAATTTTGGAATGTCAATGTTCTGCCTAAATAGAGCATCATTTGACTGTGTTTACCAATCTATAGTAATTCTCACAGATGGATAGGTTCTTCTTGATCATTTGGGAAAAGGGAAACTCATTCAATGCTTTCGGCAGTGCTTTCGACTTGTGTAGCTTCGAACAAGGCTTCAAATTAAGCTCAGACATTCTCATATTCTATCTATTTTCAAGACAAACTATAATAAAATTAAAGCCAGATGACACAAGCAAAAACACTTGTGTGTGTTGTAACCCTTTTGTAACCCAAACCTAAAACTGTCAGTCAGTGCACAACCAGGAGCTCACTGCAAACTGTGCATATAATAATCAGGCGAGCTGAAGAAGAGAGTTTGGATCATGTAGAAATTCTTCATATTTACCTTTCACTCCTACTTCCATCTAGGAAACGTCAACATAGTCACTTTGAATGATTCATATTTCTGATGTAAAAGATGAAGCATGAAAATCAAGGAAAGAGAAAACTAGGCGTCCAGCCCGGTGAGTAATATGCCCTCTTACGTAAAAAGCAAATTCATCAGTAGTAGTTGCCCTCGGCACACGCCTGGACTACACGAGGACAGGTCCAGAACAAACAAACAGACAAAAAACAGCAAAGCAAAAACAGACTTGTCTCTCACAGCAGTCTCGTCACACCTGTGTCAAACAGTAAATAATTGTGTCCAATGTCTGACACACTGAGGTCACATGGGTAGTAAGTGGTCGTCTCTCTCCTCTTGCTCCTCCTCTAAACTTTCTGGGGCCACTGGCCTGTAAGTTGGGGAGTCCTCTCGATTTCGTGAGCGGCACACAAAGTCGCACCCGTCCTGGAAAGGAGAAGGAACATGAGGTCATGTAACCAGTGATGACTAAAATCTCAATAATTCATTTTTTTAAAAGGTCCAGGTGTTTTCACTGGTGAATGGGACCTAAATGTATAAACTGATGCTTTCATTTCCCTTGAATGAGCCACGCTCATGACAAATGCGCGACAAGCGTCTAACAATAGGTGATGAAGGAAAGTTTGAACTCTGATGACTTCCTTGTTGACACGTCAAAACATATGGGCTGTTTTGTTATGATTGGGCTATGATAATAAAGGTTTTAAATATTCCCATCCTAGCCTCTTAATTGTCCGGGTCATCTCCTTTTGAACTGTGGATGTCACCTGATCCACCCGTAATCCCTTGTTGTTTGTTTGGTAAAGTCTCTGTATCCTTGAACTTTGACCTTCTTCCACCCAAATGTCATTAGATCACCTGTGAGTCCAAGCGAATACAAGAACTTTCACTTGAATGGGGTGGACAGAAAACCTGAAATGAACATGTCTCTGGCTTCTTGCTGCCAGTGACACAGAGGCTTTGAAAACGACACATAAGCTCTTATACTAACAGTACTAAGGAGTGGAAGAGGTTTACCGCTGTCAGGTTGCCAAACTCCACCCAGAAGGCATAGTTTGGGAATTGCTCCATCCCTTTGGCTCCTACAATCAACCGTTGGTAGAGGAAACCTCCGATGAGGTAAACAGCCAGAAGGCAAAACCCACTGGAAGAAGAGAGGGCTTAGTGTCAGAGATCCAATTTCACAACAGCCATTTTTGTGTGTGATTATTATACATTATTCACTCACATTATAATGAATATGGATCCAGTGCTGAGCTGGGTCTGAGGAACGGGACATGCTGCACTCGAGTCCATCTTGAAATAGTAGAAACAGTCTTGTTCCTTCTCCGTCTCCTGATGAGACACCTCCAGCGAGCCCTGGGAATAAAGGAGAGGTTATAAATATACCATCAATAAATGGAACAATGCAAATATTAAAGGAGCTATTTGTAACTTTGACATTTTTTAATCATCAACGGCAGATGCTGTTGTTTCACAAGAATGTACATCAGTTACACGAACAAACTCACTACGTCTTGTTTACTAGATAAAACTAGCTCCTCCTTAGTAAATAAATGGTGTAAAGACAAACAACAAAAGAAAGCTGACTTTCGGCCTCGCTGTCAGTCAGAGGATGTGGACGAGAGGCTGACTGAGCGCTTTTAATGGCTCACACCTCACTCTAGTGGTAAAAAGGTGGTATTACAGGGTGGTAAGCCCAGAAGTCTTCAGTTGAAACGGTAATAAAAGAATGCCAAGACTATTATCACTCAACACTAATGATGTTTCCAGGCCATTTCTGAATATGTGGTGGTAAGAATGCATACACATACGCATATGATCTCCATTTGAAGGGGCATGCTCAGTCTCAAGTGATGATCCGAATTTGTTTTACCATATCTACTTTTGGGTTGCAAGAGACGACGATGAAGGCACTCCTCTTTTCTGAGGGATCGCTGACACGGCATGCGTCACCATTTCTGTAGATCAACATCACCCAGTCACCTGGTAGAGAAAAACGTCAAGTCAGTCACACTACGGAACAACTGGTATCTCACGAAGTCTGACACAATTCAGAGAGACTCACCCCCTCCCAGGACCTGCGTTGAATCGTATCTGCCGACCACAGTTGTCTTCTTTTCCTTGCTGTCCACCTGAATGACCCCAGCTCCTGGGACGCCTCCTGCGTTGCCACACAACTGGAATGTGTATGTGTTACCCTCCTCTCCATTTTTGGTCTCGACTGTGAAGCTGTGAAGAGTGAAAATAAGGGTCAACACTTAAGCACCATCAGTCAAAATGAATGTGTTGATACAGGTTTACATATTTGTTCGGTGAAACTCGTCATGCAGCTGCACAACAGAGTTGTTTCTTACTTCTTGTTGATGAGTGGCTCCAGTCTACTGAGCACTGTCCCGTCTGACTTGGAGTCATAGAGCAGTTTGCAGCTGCTGGTGGCATTGGTGGCGTACGCTCCACTCCCACACAGGACCAGCTGAAGCACCAGACTCCACACCAAGAAGAGCCTTCGACTGGGACAACTTAACACCTGGAGCACGTGGTACAGGAACAAAAGTTTATAGTTTGTCATAGTTTTTCCCTTTCAACAATGAAAAAAAAAAAATCTGCCTTATGTGCATTCCTGCTTATCAATTCTAGTAATACCTTGGGCAAGATATTACCTTTATTTTCATCTGATTATTCATTCTCTTCATGAGGTCTTAAGAAATTATTTAACATATGCAAAAGTACCACATGTCGTATTTCATCCAAAACCCAATTCTGATTAGCGCAATATTATACATGAACGAAGATGCATGTTTGGTATCAACGGTCCGAGTTTTATCGGTCATATTTATTCTAGCTCCATTTCCTGCTTACAGTGATCCTGTTATCAGCTGTTAATTTCCTCTACGGAGAAACCATTTCTTATGTGGTATTATCTCATCCACTATGTTTGATAATGGATCATTGCAAAACATATTTAAAAGAGCAAATACTTTTGTGAATGACTAAGACACAAACACACTCATATGAGTGAAATCCATTATTAGAGGAGACCATGAAGGCAGAACAGAACAGAACAGACAGAACAGGAACTCCACAGGCTAATATTATAACTGACAGTGAGGTTGTTACACTGAATAAACATAATGCGCATAAAAAGTGCACAGTTCTCTCCGCTGAGCCCAAATGCTTTTCAGCAAAGATAAAAAGAAACATCTTCTATTCTGAACGTCCGCTGATTTGAATGAAGGTAGCACACAGGTGAGGTGTGGGATATCCAGCTCCAACCCATAACTTCATCACTGCATAATATTGAATTCCCCATGCTTTACTAAATACTACACTTATCAAAAGTCAATTGTACTTTTCATAACATACGACCCATGTGCTTACTAAAACAAAAAGAAAAAAAGAATTACACCTGCACAGGGGGGAAATGTCATGTCATGTCATCTTCTACTGATTATCCAGTGTTCTGGGTCACAGAGTATTTCTTCCAGTACGCACAGGGCCTTTTTGGGGTATCAGTGTCAGGGCAAGTGACACTACCCCATACAGGGGGAACATGAAATAGTCAAGTACATGAAAACAGAACAGGACCCCTACTGGCTGATAATGTGATCAAAATGAAACACTTTACCTAAATGTACTAATGTTGTTGTTTGTTTTAGATCACGAATCAACCAGTAAAAACCCGGTAAATGTGTGCAAAACACAAATGGCTGGTTCAGAAACAAAGAGGAGGAAAACACCCACCTCATCACATGAGGCTTGGATCTTTGACCACATCAAAATAGAACAGTCTGCTCATGTTACCGCTGAGCGGTGGACATTAAAGTTGAGTAAACATCGTGTGGATATAAGATGTGATGTCGTCACTACGGTGGGTAAACTTTTTTTTCCTCCCACTCTTCACTCACCTCCATGACGTCGGCTCCCGCTGCGAGTGAGTGGGACACAGATGTCCGGGGATCCGCGGGAAGACGAGCTGACAGGTGAAACCGTATCCAGCAGCTGATGGTGGTGGTGGTGGTGATGATGCTGATGGAGTTGAGCTTCCTCGCGCTAACGTCGCTTCCTGGTTGAGTTCATTAGACACGCGGCTGTGTTCCTGTCACGCAGGTGGAATTACGTGGACGCGGGCGCGTTCATGGGTCTCGGGTGCCCGGCTGAACGTCCTGTGCGGCGGGTATCAAAGCGTGCTGCTCCCCCGCAGCGCGAGTGAAGGAAGACGCTCGGGAAGCTAACAGGCTACATATGCTACATGAAGACGGCGACGGAGCAACGGAGTGCGGAAGTGACACCAAACACTCACCAACAATGGGGCGCACGCGCACGGGGAGACACGTGACCGAGCCCGACCAATTGGGGAAAGGTGTGCTAGCGCTGACACAGCTGCATTGCAATTGATGCGTAATCTTGTGCATTGTACACAAAGCAAACTTGGTCAAAACAAAATTTGACATCGCTCCGACTGAAAAAGAAATATATAGAGAGCTATGGTAATGTATCTATTATGATAATTGACTTAGAGAGAAATGTTAGGGGGATTCTGAAAGTTGTTTTTTTAAACACACTTCATTAAGAAGACAGTTTTCTCTAATAGATGCTAACGCTAATTTTGGCATTGTATGTATGTTTGTATTTATTCACATATAACAATAAAACACCCTTTCTTACTTTTACCTTGGAAGACAGTAAGCTATACCATCAACTCATTTAAAAGTTTAAAAATGTGAATGTTTGCATGTCTAAACTGATGACACACTGCTTTTCTTTGCTCTTGTCAAAATCAAGGATAAACTGTAAATAAGATATAAATAATTAAACAATATGAGGCTGCTGCCATCTGCAGGTTAAACATATTTTTCATGAAACGGATGATTAAAAAGCTTTTCACAGAATCTCCCAATTTCTATCCGATTGCACTTCTATGAATGTATGGTAATGTATGTAAAACAATGGGGAGTGATCCACCCTAGTGTCTCACGTGGTATCTGGGGTGTTGGCCAAATCTGGGGTGAAACATGGGGTGAAACTTGGGGTGAAACATGGGGTGAAACATGGGGTGACCTCACTCAGCCATTAGAAACATGTGTGCTGCTGTCCTCAACTCAGACTCCGACCTATCGACTGATTATGTTGTGAATAAGAGATTAGATTACACTCTTGTGTTTTTATATTAATACGACAACACAACACAATGAAAGGGCAACAACAACAATTGGAATACAAACAAATACAATAATCTCATCTTTCTAAAGTATATTTTCAGAGCATGCAAATGATTAGTGATTTGAAGAATAGAGCATTGTTTCAGGTCAATCAGTCTGATGAAAGTCATCACAGGATAACGGTTTGGAGTGGAAAGTAGACTTTGTGTTGTTATTGACACACTTTATAATGCTGATTCAATGGAAACAGTGGTACTTCTAGGCTTATTATATGATATTTAGGTACTAAATAGAAGTACCATATATATATATTTAGTAACAGCGCAATATTTTATTGGGTGATTTTTAAATTGTACATTTTACTCAGTATTATTGTTGAAGAGCAATCTTACTCACCATAACAACATATGACCTCTTAAAGGCACAGTGTGAAGATTTGCGCAACATGTAGTGGTCAAGTAGCAGCTCCCTACTCATCAACATTTCCTGTAGATGTAACACGAGTAACAGGACCTGTTATAAACTTTACCCTTTTCAAACTCTAAATGTGATTAATTTGTCCATTTTAGGCAACTGTCCAGACAAGGTGGTGCAACATGGCGGCATCTGTGGAGAGGAGCTGCTCCATGAAGGGCTCATACGAGGATAATGAAACATACACAACTAACAATACATCATCAGCATTTTGAGGTTATTTGTCTGCCTATAGAAATGGAAATAATGAACTGAACTCTTGTAATCACTTCTATGTCTCAGTGATGCTATTGAGATGCATCATGGTGCAAAGTCTACCCTCTCAGCCCCCCCACCCCCCACCCCTCACAAATACACACTCAATCAAAGGTGTAAAGTCCATCCATCACCATAGCAAACGCCTGCTAC